>CAUYLG010030695.1:0-92461 GCA_963573385.1 Cacajao melanocephalus
CATCATTGGAAATAAATCACTCCTCAGCAATTGCATAGCATTTCACAGGTTTAAATAAAATACTGGTTGGCTGCTTGTTTGTTATTTTCATCTCTTATTCCTTCCTGTCTCCATTGTTAAGCACAATTATTGGCATAATAGAGGTTTTTAATACCCATTTTTAGACTGCATTCTAGCCTGGGCAATAGAACAAGAATCCTGTTCTCTCTCCTCTTTCTCTTCCTCTTTCTTTCTCTCGTACATTCTTTTTTTTCTTTCTTTCTTTCACTCTCACTTTCTTTCCTCTCTTTTTCTTTCTTTCAAAAAATAAAAAAAAAAGATGTCTAATTAATTCTTTGTCTTGCTATAACTAAAATGATTTTATTTATATCAAGTTTTTTTCTGTGGGTATAGAAGACCTCTTGGGCAAGATATTAGAGGCCAAAACAAACAAAAAGCAGAGTTGCAATATGACCAATTTCTTAAACTACTTATGTTTTAAACAGTATAGATCTCCAATTTTATAAATTGCAGACATTGGATTTTTATTATCTTATTTCTCTCTAACGTACTGTGGTAGGTAGATTTTATGACATAGATCTTGTTCACTTATGCACTTGCCAAACAGTAGGATTCTTCACATAAAAAAAAAACTGAAATAAAAGCAAAAGCGAAAAAGAGACCTTTATAAAGAATACACAGATATTCTCTTAAGACAACCATTATTTGAGAGATGAGGATTTGAGTGTCAGTTCTTTTATTTATTAGTTTATAGCAATGATTCTCCTATAAGATAGTTTGTAACATAAGTTTTAAGATATTTTTGATTTTTTTAAAGGCTAATGAAAACACTATGTTTATCAATGATAAATACATGCAAGTCAATATATCCTCCTGAGTAGGAGTGTAGAGTTCTGCAGTCAGACCACATACATTTTAGGCTTGTATCTCATACTTATTAGATCTAAAATCTTAGAAGATACATTCTCTAAGTTCTGAACTTATGACAAAATGAAATCAGCACTGATCATAATACCTGTCACACAAAAATGCTATTTTTTAATTTCCTTTTTTCTTCCTTTTTTTATTTCCCTCTTCTCATGAGCAGATAGTCTTAAACATTTTATTTATTTTTGATTAATAAGATTCTTAGCTGTTACCATCATTCTTGATGGCAGAATTTATGTGAAATCAGAAGAGTGATGGTTTCATGCTCAACAAGCACTATGATTAGCAGCTATATATGGCTTTGTAATAAAATCATGGTAAATTCACCAGATGGAATATTATGCACCCATTAAAATGTTTTCTAAATATTGTAATCATACAGAAAAATGTTTAAAGTGCTAATTAGATAATTATAAAAGTTCATACACACAAGGAATTAGACTGCAAAATATTCATAAAAGCTATGACTGTAAAGAAACTTACCAAATCAGCAAACATGAATAGTAATAATCTTTAGTTAATGAAATTTTGTTTCTAAATTGTTTACCGAAAAAGTTATCACCAAAACGTTCACAATAAATATGATTTTATAAATATAAAAACATTTTAGACATTAAATAGAAGAGTTAACATGTAACATAAAAGATCATCCAGCATGTCAAATTAGGTAAATTTTAGTAAAGTTCAGGAAAATAATGTCAAATATCAATAAAAATAAAATAACTATTGATAATTATTAGCATTATTTGCACATGTATTATACATAGAAATGTTTTAAGATATCTACATGTATTAACAGGTGATTGCAAATGTAATTGCAGTTTTGCGTTTTTGGAATTTGACATTTGATGTTGACTTACATTCTTAAATAAATATGATTATGTTATACATCATTTTAATGGCGTATCTCGCTTTATGGGTTTTTTTGCTAATGACGTTACTTGCTGTTTATTTTCTGTATAGACTATGGAAATGATGTTAGACAAAAAGCAAATTCGAGCGATTTTCTTATTCAAGTTGAAAATGGTTCGTAAAGCAGCAGAGACAACTTGTAACATCCACAACACATTTGGCCCAGAAACTGCTAAGGAACGTACAGTGCAGTGGTGAATCAAGACGTTTTGTAAAGGAGATGAGAGTCTTGAAGATGAGGAGCCTAGTGGCTGGCCATTGGAAGCTGACAAGGACCAATTGAGAGCAATCATGGAAGCTGATCGTCTAACTAACTACATGAGAAAGTTGCTGAAGAACTCAATGTCAACCATTCTATGATTGTTTGGCATTTGCAGCAAATTGGAAAGATTAAAAAGCTCAACAAGTGGGTGCTTCATGAGGTAAGCAAAAATTTTTTAAAATTGTCGTTTTGAAGTGTCGTCTCTTATTCTACACAGAAACAACAAACCATTTCTTGATTGGATTGTGATATGCAACAAATATTGGATTTTATGCAACAACTGGTGATAACCAACTCAGTGATTGGACCAATAAGAAGCTCCAAAGTGCTTCCAAAAGCCAAACTTGCACCAAAGATCAGTCATGGTCACTGTTTGGTGGTTTGTGCCGGTCTGATCCACTACAGCTTTCTGAATCTCAGCAAAAAACATTACATCTGAGAAATTTGTTCAGCAAATTGATGAGATGCATTGAAAATTGCCAGGCCTGCAGTCAGCATTAGTCAACAGAAACGGCCCAATTCTTCACAACAATACCCAACCACATGTGGCACAACCAACATTTCAAAAGCTGAGCAAATTGGACTACAAAATTTTGTCTCATCTGCTGTATTCTCATCCATCTGATCTCTTACTGACTACCACTTCTTCAAACATCTCGACAACTTTTTGCAGGGAAAACATTCCCACAGCCAGCAGGATGCAGGAAATGCTTCCCCAGAGTTCATTGAATCCCAAACCACAGATTTTTATGCTACATGAATAAACAAACTTATTTCTTGTTGACAAAAATGTGTTGATTGTAATGGCTCCTATTTTGATTAATAAAGATGTGTTTGAACCTAGTTATAATGACTTAAAATTCACAGTCTGAAACAGCAATCACTTTTTCACCAACCTAATAATTATATTAATAATGACAACCAACCTATGACATGTTACTACTCTTGCCTTCATTTAACATTTCAGGAGGATAAAGCAATTTATGAATAAGATAGTTACCTATTTAGCGAGTACTAGAGTCAAGATTCAAACCCAAGCAGTCCAGTAAGTGAAACACATACGGAATAAAATCAGCAGTGTTTGTGCTTCACATAGTTCAGTAACCCTAATAATTTTCTTTCACTTTAATATAAAAACACAAATTAACTCATGGTGTTTTAACTTTCAACCTTCAGAGCATTCATCTGTTAAAGAAATGAAGGCTTGATCAACATACACATGTGCACACACAAACACATCATACATACATAAGTATAACCATAGTTATTAATTTTTATGACTTTCTAAATATCTTTTGTGAATAATTTAGCATAAATGGCTTATTTGCTCTACAGAAAAGACATGCATGTGTTAATTCAGACTGACTTCATTTATATAACTGCTATTTTAAGGGTCAACACTTGCCATATAGCTTGAAATAATGAAGGCATTCTGTACCTAAATATGGTAACTTGGAAAATGGAAGGACAAAATAAAACAAAATAAAAATGTTCAAATATATTCAGCATCTATTCTAGACAACTTGAGTCCAGACATACAAGAATTATTATGTGAAGCCTACAGCTTCTTTCTTAATTTACCTAATGTGTTTTGCAAGGACCTTACATCACGATATTCTCAGACATTTCTCTTCCTCCGTTCTAGACACAAATTCTTTCCAAAAAGTGGTGAAACAATCCAAAGTTTCCATTATTTTAAAGAATCCTTCAATTTTAATCAAAGCTGTTAATGCTTTATGAGTTTTCCTTTAATAAGTAATTCATAACCACTTAACCTTGAATCTAACTCAACACACAAACACAAATGTACTCACACGCAATTGCCTTAACCAAGCTTTAAGAAATGAGAAAATTTTGTATATAGAATACTAGTCTAATGAGTGATTATCACTTATTAAATATATTACTTTTCCTTTGTGCCAAAACAATGTGATATTGAAATCAGAGGCTTGTTTATATGTTTTATGTCTGGAAATATGGATAGTGAGATAGAGAATGTGTTAAGTTGACGTTAAGAGAGTAGATTTGGTTTTTCTCACCATAAAAAAAAAGCAGAAGTATGTAAGGTAAGGCATAGCTTGATTTAGCCATGCCACAATGTATACATGTTTTGAAACATAATGGTATACACCATAAATATATACAATTTTTTAATTTTTCAATTAGAAGAAAACCAAAAACCTCTCCTCATGTTAGGTTTTCCTTAGAGTCATTATTTTGTATCGTTTTTTCAAGACTTATGGTATTACTTCATTCATTGAAATAGTTATTGCTCATTAGGGCTAAAGGGGACTGAAAGATTTAATAAAGATTCCAAGTGACACAGGATCAGCAAACAATTTTTTACCAATTGAAAGATTCTGGTGGTCTACTCATTCCCAAGACAGACCTTCATGGAACAGCACATGATATTGTCACTTCCAGTCATTACTGAAACACTAATAACAACTCCCTAAGCACAGGAGACATGCTCTATTCAAACAGAAACACTATTTATTTAGACAATCTTTGCAGCAAACTTCCTCAAATTTATAATTCTAGGAAATAAAAATCTAGTAAAAAAAAACTTTCTGAAACTTCTAATATTATATATTTTTTTCTTGACATTACCCAGTGTTGATTATTCCTATGGATCACAAATCCTTCTAAATTGTATCTTTGTAAACTTTAGACACACTTTTATCAATATTAGTAAAGATTAGATATATATCACAACACAAAGGAAAGGCGTATTTTTGAAAACAAGTGAAGAAACTCTGAATCCAGATTTTTCAGTTTTGTGATTTTGACAAATAATTACATTGGGTCCTATTTTGTCATTTCTATAGTAACATGGTTACTTCTGTGTTCCTTTCCAGTACTAATGTTCTTCAGTATTTCTAACTGCCCCGTGTGTGTGTGTGTGTGTATGCGTGTGTGTGTACAAGTATGTGTGTGTTTGTACATGATAGCTGGGTTGTAGAGCTTCAGCTTTACATTATTCACTAAAAAGATTGATCTAGGTGATAAAATGAAACATCTAAATATTACGTTATGTCACATAAAGGCAATATTGGCCATCTTTCTTGTAGTCATATGATAGAGATTTTTGTTTGTTTGTTCTGTCAGGGAATGTAATAATACTGAAGCAATTCTGTCACAGACTCTCTCACTGTATGTCTGCCCTAAGTAAAATACTCATGGGAATGCCAGAAAAACACACAGTATATACACACTTAGGTGATTACAGATAGATCAAAGAGTCAGAAAAGAGCCTGCTAAACATTTATGTAATGCCAGGTATACTGCAAGAGACAGATATCGTGCAGACAATGATGCCACTATAATACAGACATGAGTTGAAATTCTGATTTCCTGTCTTATCTGTGGAGAGTTATATAATTTTCTACTCTCTCTTATTCTTCATTTTTTTTCTCTTATGCAAAGGGATGATAATAAGTCATTTGGAGGTTTTTACGTAAGGGCTAACTGGGTAATACATAAAAAGTGTTAGCATATATTAGTGACGTTGGCTTTCACTTTTCCTGATTTTACCCATTAAAACCTCCTTTGTCTTTCTCATCTTAGTTAAATAGCAGCTACATCCTTCCACTCACTTAGTTCAGTCCTGCAGCTACTATTGTCTCCTGTCTTTATTGCATATGTCACCTCTGATTCACATAGAAAGCATGTTTGTTCTACTTGCTCTGTGCTTTTCCCTGTTACAACTACCCTAGACCAAGGCACTTTAATCGCTCAAATAACAATACTCTCTGCTAAATAGTTAATTATCAAAACAAACAGCAAAGTGATATTTTTTAAATTCAAGCCTAATCAACTCATTTCCTTTGGTAAAATCACACCACCATCTTATCAATTCATTTTAATTGAAAATCAATAGCATTTCTATATACCAATAATGATCAAGCTAAAAACAAAATCAAGAACTAAATTCCATTTACAATAGCTAAAAATAAAAATACCTAGGAATACTTTTAACCAGGGAAAGGAAACACTCTACAAGGAGAACTACAAAACACTAATGAAGGAAATCATAGATTACACAACAAATGAAAAAACATCCTATGCCTATGAACTGGAAAAATCCGTATAGCTAAAATGGCCATAATGCTCCAAGCATCTACAGATTCAATGCAATTTCTATCAAACTATAAACATCATTTCATGTAGAGTTAGAAAAAACAATCTTAAAATTTATATAGAATCATAAAAGAGCCAGAATAGCCAAAGCAATTTTAAGCAAAAGGAGTAAAGTGAGAGGCATCACATCACCTTAAATTATACTGCAAGGCTATAGTAATCAAAACAGCATGGTACAGTTACAGAAACAGAAACATAGGTCAATGTTAGACAATAAAGAGCAGAGAAATAAATTCACATATCTACAACCAACTGGTCTTTGACAAAGTAAATAGGACATCCTGTTTAATAAACGGAGCTGGGAAAATTGGATAGCCCTATGCAGAAGAATGAAACTGGACCCATATCTCTCGTTATCTACAAAAATTAACTCAAGATGAATTAAAGAAGACTTAAACGTAAGACCTCACCCTATTGAAAAAAAATCCTAGAAGGAAATCTTGGTAAACCTCTTTTGTACATTGGCCTGGGCAAAATAATTATCACCAGGTCTCAAAAGCAAATACAACAAATGAAATAGACAATTGGGACTTAATTTAATGGAAAATCTTTCGTACAACAAAATAATCAACAGAGTAAATTGGGACAACCTACAGAATGTGAAAAAAATATTTGAAAACTATGTAGCTGACAAATATCTCATATTTTGAATCTGCAAAGAACTCAACAACTCAAGAAGAAAAAAAATATAAAAATTGAGCAAAGTACATGAACAGATATTTTTAAAAAGAAGACATAAAAGCAGCCAATAAACCTATGAAAAATATTCAACACCACTAACATGTCTCTAATTTTAATCAAAGAGATGTAAATTAAAACCACAATGATGTGTCATCTTACACCAGTCCGAATGCCTATTATCAGAAAGTAAAAAACCAATAGATGTTGGTTAGATTGTAGAGAAAGGGGATGCTTATACACTGTTGGTGGGAATGAAAATTAGTATAAACTCCGTAGGAAACTGTATGGATATCTCTCAAAGAGCTAAAAACACAACTAGCATTCAGTCCAGCAATCCCACTAATGGGTACCCACTGAAGGGAAAATAAATCATCTTGTTAAAAATAAAGTTGTGCAAACTGGGCACAGTGGTTGAAGTCTGTAACCCCAGCACTTTGGGAGGCCAAGGTGCATGGATCACGAGTTCACGAGATGGAGACCACCCTAGACAACATGGTGAAACCCTGTCTCCACTAAACAAAAAGATTAGCTGGGCATGGTGGTGCACGCCTGTAGTCCCAGCTACTCGGGAGGCTGAGGCTGGAGAATTGCTTGAACCCAGCAGATGGCAGTGAGCCAAGATCATGTCACTGCACTATAGCCTGGGTGCCAGTATGAACTCTGTCTCAAAAAAAATAAATAATAAGTAAATAAATAAAATAAATATATACTCCTATGTTTATTGCAGCACTATTCACAATAGCAAAGTCATGGAATCAACCTGTGTCCATTAATAGATAATTGGATTTTAAAAAGTGGTGTGTGTGTGTGTTACTTATATACACACACATACACATATACCACATTTTCTTTATCCAGTCATCTTTTTTAAAAATATAATTGAATACTAGTAATCCATTAAAAAATGAAAATAATGTATTTTGCAGCAATATAAATGAAACTGGAGACCATTATCCGAAGTAAAGTAACTCAATGTCAAATGCCTCATGTTCTCATTTATAAGTAGGAGCTAAACAATGTGTACATGTTGACAAACAAAGTGGAAGAACAGACAGTATTAACGAGACTCCACAGGCCAGAGGGTGGGAGAGGGGTTAGGGCTAAAAAATTACCTATTGGGTACAATGTATACCATTCTGGTGATCAGTACACTAAAAGCCCAGACTTCATCATTATGCAATATATCTGTGTAACAAAACTGCACCTGTATTCCCTAAATCTATAAAAATTAAAAATAAAAAGTTCTTAAAACAGTTTGCAGTGCCCTGAATGATTAAGTATGTATCTTTAATATCTCTACCTTTTTTTCTAGCCTCGGTATCTACCACTTTATCTCCCTCCTCCTTGTTCCAGTCAAAATGAACACAATCCTGAATATACTAAGCAAGTTCCTGTGTCAGAGCCTTTGCACTTGCCCGTAATCTGCCTTTAAAGCAGGTATGTATGTCTGTTTTCAGGTCCTAGTTAAATTAGAAAAGGTTTTTTAACCATATAATATACCTGAGGTACATGTTCTTTGCCTAACCTTAATTATCTCCTTAGCCCCACCTGACTCACTGAGCATATACTTACTGTTTTTTTGTCTTTGCTACATGTAATATAAATTCGATGAAGGCATGGGATGCTACCTAATTTGTTTCCTTATGTGTTCAAGAGTCTAATGAATTTCTAACAGATGATGATAGGAGCTTGATGGATAGCTCTTTAAATAATAAATAAATGTATAAATTGTATGGCAGAATGTGTGTTTGCAACTTTTCATGTGTAAAAGGAAGACTCAGAAACAAAAGAACTCAGAAGAAAACAGAATTACCCCCTCAAAATATATTTCAGAGAGTCTAGATTTTAAAAAAAACTGGCCAATTGGATTTTTTAAAATACCACATGCACACACACAACAGTATTTAAATATGTATACACACACATACACAAAATTTCTAATTTACTGAATTTAGGATTAATCTGTCTATTTTGTAGTGACTGCAACTCTCTCACATGGTTATCATAGATACAGAGTTTGTTTCATGTCTTCAGATGTCAACTGAATTAATAGGGAAAATAATTATGGAATCAGTAGTGTATGGAAAATAGCCAAGAGTCCATTAATTTTGAAGACTAGAACCAGTAATCCTATGGATTTTTAGTTTACGACAAAGTATTTTTTGCTTTTTGTTTGTTTGTTTTGCCTTTAAGCATGATTTGCACATTTATTACCACAAGCAATAGGACAAGAAGTCAATAAGGTTTTCTCTAATGATTTAAACATTCCCCAAACCCCTTTATCATTGCCCATCCTTAATGGAAATAGTGACTAGTTGAATAAGAGAGAAGAAATAGGGCACATTGATGTGCTCTTCAGAGAAGATTGGATGGATCCAAGAAAACTTGGAAGAACAAGACTTTAAATAGAACCACCTTTCATCTTTGAGTGGCTAATTTTAGGCCTCTAGCTAAGCATGGCTTCTCAAGAAAGTGTTATTTTCCCATATACATTAGACTTGTTTTATACACACACACACACACACACACACACACACACACATGATTAAAATAGCATTTCTTTCTCAATACCAAGCAGAGTTCTAGCACAGAGGAAATGTTCAATCACTATTAGTTCAACGAGTGTATGAAATAAAGAGTGAATAGGGTTGCATATATGAAGGGATGAATGTTTGGGCAGTGAATGGATGACAAATTAAATCAAGGAATTAATATAAATATTTTTGAGTTCACAATAAAGCAAAAAGAATGTGGAGGCATGTCAGGTATATTATCTCACATGAATAAAACTATTATCCTTAGGTAGTTATTAACATAGTAAATATAATGCTTTGCCATCAGGAGGATGTAAGTGCCACTTTTGCAGATTAGAAAAGGTACAGACTTGGGTGCTAAGCCAACCTGATTTCATCTTACAGGTCTATGGCTTTATACTTGGATAGCTTTAAGTATTTGTCTTAAAACTTTAAAAGTTTCAGTGTGCTCATCTGCTCACATAGGTCTCTATGTTACATTGTGTTCATTCTCACATTGCTATAAAGAACTACCTGAGGACTGGGTAATTGATAAAGAAAAGAGGTTTAATTGGCTCACAGCTCCACAGACTTTATAGGAAGCATGGCTGGGAGGCTTCAGAAAACTTACAGTCATGACAGAAGGCGAAGGGGAAGCAGGCACATCTTACATGGCTAGAGAAGGAGGAAGAGACAGAAAATGGGGAGGTGCTACACACTTTTAAACAACCAGATCTCATTAGAATTCACTCACTATCACACCAACAGCAAGGGCATAGTCCAGCCTCATGGCCTGATTTGCACCAAGCCCCTCCTTCAATGTTGGGGATCACACTTTGACATGAGATTTGGGTGGGGACACAAATCCAAATCATTTCAATCTCATTAATCCTAAATTTTCTCTGAATATACAGTTCACAACGTTGTGATTATGAAATTGATGCAGGAGTTTTTCTTGACCTTTTTGTTGCTCTTGTGACATGAGTGTCCCATTTACTTGGTCCACCATGCTCAACCTCTTGCAACAAACAGAGCACTCGAGCGAGCAAGTGTGGGTTTCAGTCAGCCCTTCTGGGCATCTGCAGGAGCAGGCTCCATGCGGGCCCACAGGCAGACCAGGCATGGGTGAACAAGTGCCACTTTGGCCGCTGGCAGGAGCAGGCTCTGTTTATAGGCCCCATACCCCAAATGGGGGTGCCTGTGACCTCTGAAGCCCCAGAGGGCATGTTACAATGCTGTCTTAGCTCTGCCTTCCATAGACAGAAGTGTGTTATCAGCTCAGTGGGCCCGTTGCCTCATCGCATAGGGTGGCTGACCTCTGCCAGTGAGAGCAAAGGACCAGTTTGACAGCCTTTTTTGGGTATGTGCACTCAGTGGGTCCTGAGCTGTTGTCCAGAATCCAAAAAGTATGAGGTTGCAAAGACTCTTGAAGAATGTTGGAGGTGGAGAATTTTATTTAGTAATGGAGATGGCTCTCAGTGGAGAGGAGAGCTGGAGAAGGGATGGGACAGGCAGATAATCTTCCCTGAAATCTGGCCGTCTCCAATGGCTTTTCTCCAATGTTAAGCCATCCACTTATCCCTCTGAAGTCAAGTTGCCCTCTACAATTAAGTTGCATCTCTACAGGATGGGGAGTGGGGCAAGCTGTAGGTGGTTTTGGAAAAGGCAACATTTGATTGGTAAAAAGACATTATTCAGAAAGAACCAATTGGGAGAGAACGGGCAAACAGGGATAGAAGTTCTCACTTTGGGCCGTGGGTTTCAGGCTTTTTGGCTCAAAGGTGGGATTTTGCCAGGGACACACCCCTTTCTGCCTAGAATTTCTCTTCCTCCTGCTTCTATCAAAAATAATGTAAACTAAACAGTTTCTACAATGTTTTGTTTTTTTTTTTTACAATGATTAGTGATAAGTCATTCCAATTTCAGTTTTCAATAACTGGAATATCATATCCACAAACACCACTCCACCTTTCCATTTTTGGGGAATGAATTTTTACCTGTGGAATAAGTTTCTGAAGATACATTTAAGCTGTGAAATTTAAAAGAAAGAATAACCTAATTTAGCTTTCAAAAAATGACTCATGTTTCCAAGAAACACAAGTGACTGAGCTGAATATTATATAGTGATACTGTCCAAGGTGATGAAAGTGTACAAGCTGTTTTCTGTCACTAAATATAATTTCTGTATTATCTTTGCTTTTTGGTAGCTTTGATAAAGTTGTCATTCATTTCATCTCCTGTGCCTAAGAGATCTTTAGTACTAAATGTACCTTTCTGTCAATTCCTCAAACTTATTTTACATATTTTGCTGTAGAAGAGAATATTTCAAAACAAGTTTGTTAATATTATTATAATAGAGGCAGTCAATTCAATGTAAGAGTAATTTACATTGAATTGACTGTATCTATTGTAATAATATGACACAGGTTTTGATGGTTGGGTGGCTGAAGAATCTTGATAAAGATTGGGACTTCACTGGCTAGCTGAGGTTGTAGAAAACCTTGTTTTCAGAAAGCTGAGGTGTATTATGCATTTTCAAAATATCAGCAGTGTCAAATGTCTTGGCAGGACAAAAAAAAAACAGTCTATGATTACTCTTAAGAAATATTGCAAAACAGTTCAGCAAATAGACAAAATTCCTAGATTTCATTAAAGACTACCCAATTTCTCTGAACCAAAAAAAGTCCTGACATTTGTAGAGAAATCCTAGCTTCAGCTGAAGGTTGTTGCTTAAAGTGGAGACTAATTCAGCTTTCACATCTAGAAATAGACAAGGAAAAAGAATGAATAACTGATTTGTTTTAAATATGTATGTTGCTTGCCTTAAAAACAAATATTTTTAGATACTACACACATCATTTTCAACACATTTAGATATTTGGACTTAATATATGCAAACAACTTCCTGAATTCCAAAACAAAGAAAGCTGAGGAACGTTTCATTTAAAAATATATTTGACAAGTTTAGATTACTGGGAAGAAAACCCCACTTTTGGGCTCTTGGAATTGTCAGCCACATATGCCTAATTACCCCCTCTACATAAAGGAGGAAGGTTTTGTTTAGCCATATTTACAATGTGTTCTTACTTCCAAATTACATGTTTAATCACAGAAATAATAAGGCACAATAAATGTCACACTTTTGCTTCATTTTGTTTTTCCATCCCAAACTGAGAAGAGAATACAAAAGTAGGTGGGTATGTATAGTTATCAGTCCTAAGTTCTGCTACTTCGTTTTTCCACAGATTCTTCAAGTTTTTTGTTGCATCCTATGCTTATGTAATAATGAAATATTACCATTTGAAATATTATAATTTAAATTCATTTTTATTTGTCAGAATTATTTCACAGGTAAAGTTTCCTATGGCCAAATTTCCTTACAAAAATAACTGGAGCTGCAAGAATAATCTGAAAACATTTGTACATAATAATGGGACCAAATATGAAAGCTTTCTCACTAATGAGAGAAAAAAAATATTCAGTGCTACTCAAGTACAGTGGGTTTACCTTCCTTCAGAACAAGTAACTCTATTTGCACTTAAGCCATTATTAATTCTTAATTTTGAAGGATTTTGGAAATAATTAATTTTTTTTTCTCGAGGTCAGAACCTTCCAGATATTTTCTAAAATAGAATGAAACCAAGTACATAAAGTTATTGATGGTATGAATCTTTGAATCTCATACACATTGCCCTACTTGTCACTTTAAAGTTATATATAATTATTTTGTAATAGTATTATCTCATATATTATATATAAAATTAGATGTAATTATTCTACATAATAAAGTATTATAAATAAAATAAGTTCATTATATACTATAATTATGTGTAATATGTATAATTTTCTGTGTGTTAGTTATTCATTTGATTAAAGTGGAGGTTTCAATACAAAAATTTAAAAGATGATGGACAAATGTAGGTTCGTCAAATGCTGTTCTTATGTATTGGATTTTGGCAGGAAAGATCTTCAGCTGCTCTTGTAGAACATGGTCTTTAGTCATAGTATGATTTATTTTTTAAACAGTTATTTCATCAAATATAAGGTTGAAGTGATGAAAGCAAAGGAGTATATTGAGTTGCTCATTGCTATTCACCACCTCTTTCAGAATACAAAGAGAAAGTGAGATTCATCGTGTATCATAACACCCGTGGAGTACTCACACACCCACTCACAGAGAAACAACTATGAAGAAAAAATTGAACCAAGGAATACATTCTAAGAACATTTTATTATTTAGTAAAAAATTTAAGGTTAGTTTAGTTGTTTTTTTTTTTCTTTAATTGCTATCAGAAGTTTTAAGGGTTTGAAATAGGAGATTAGTAATTTCTCTCTAAGGTCAGGTAGTTATAAAATTAAAGCCACCAAAATATACTTTTTAAATTATGGAAAATTCTAAAAAGATCCTCCTCTCTTTATCCCTCATTTATTATAGAAGTCCCCATAGTGATTTTACCACTGAGCGATTCCTGTGTTGAATTATGTTATTAACATCTTCCAAATTAATTTTTCTAAAATATAGCTGTTATTATCACAGCACTTCTTTGATCAAACATATTCATTTTCTTCACTATATCTTAAAGAAACTTGAAAAAATTATCATCTAATACACACCTTCAATAATGTTTTTTCTGTGCATCATCCCATCCTATTGACCATTACTTATTTTTCATAATCAGCAGCTCTCCAACTAAATCAAGCTAGTTGCCATTGTGTAAATATACTTTTTTTTTTTTTTTTTTGGTGTATGCTCACTGATACTTCTACTTGAAATTCCCATATTATATACTTCATAGCTCAGCTCATCTCTTCCTTGTAGTTAGTTCTTGTTCATTACTCCTTTAGCCTGAAGTAATCACCGACTTTCTTAGTGCTTCAATTCTTTCAAGTAACATGGAACTTGAATTCTTTCAAATAGCATACATGCACACACACACCCAGACACACACATACACATACACACTTGTGTTCATAGCATATATTACCTATTAGTTATAAGTAACATATTTTGTTTACTCTTAACCAGTCCCTCTCATAGTTTAACATTATCATGAACATAGGCATGCAATAAATAGTGAGTGAAATAATAAATTAGTTGCATATAGTTAAACTTTAACAAAACATGTTAATAATTTTTCTCATATCTTGATATGCACTTGTGTCAAAGTAAATAATCTGTTTTGCTTCATTAAATTATTGTTCCTTGATGTAATAATCTGAGTATAAAACTATGCTGTACACTGATTAAAAAACAGAACAGCACAATAATTAAAAGTGTTGGGTCTGGAGTCAGAGTTTAAATCATGGTCTCTGTCCAAAACATGTGACTGTTCCAGATGCAAATTCTTTAATCTTTTTGTGCTTCAGGTGCTTATTTACAAAATGTGGTTGATAATAATACTTACTTTATAGTGTCATTCATGAATACTAGATAATACATGTAACAGTTTTAGGATTACATCTAGCATATAACATGAGACAAGAAATGTTAGCTCTTATTATTGCATACCATTAATTTATATTATTTTACCTATTGCATGTATTTTACATTATTTTAATTAAATAACAGCAATTTAGTACATTTATGTGCATTGATATATTTGTCATTTGTATTTACATACATGCCCTCATTAAGTATTTACACATAGCCATAAAACATATATTTTTCAAATTTGTAAGCACTCCAGCAGTTACTTTAACAAAAAACATGTTCATGTGGAATGTAATGAGAAACAAATGCCACTTTACAAATAGGCATGTTATGGGGGAATATATACACATGTACTGTGATGATTAATACTGAGTGTCAACTTGATTGGATTGAAGGGTGCAAAGTATTAATCCTGGGTGTGACTGTGAGGCAGTTTCCAGGCAAGATAATGTTGATTCTCCTCACCCCGACACCTCTGTTTTCTTCTAGATCTATAACTAGACTAAAGTCCTGGTGTGCTCCTAGAGGTGAGGTTCAGAGTGTGACCCATGAGGAGCTGCACTACACTAGAAAATAACTGCCTGTGTTTTCTCATTTATGTAAGCCAACGTCTGGAGAACAGGCATGGGAACGGATGTTAAAAGTGTGGGATAATGGTGGAAGGAACATAGAGTTGGATCAGGCTGAATTTATTGATTTGGGCCCACTAAGTAGGGACTCTGCATTTAATGTTGCAGCTTGGGGTGTTAAAAAAAGTTCTAATAGTATATTTGCTTGGTTAGCTGATATGGATTAAAATCATATGCATTAATATGCATAAGCTGAAAATGCCTGATCTACCTTGTTTAATGTACAGGAAGAGATCCAAAGGCTTAGGGAGATTGGGATAGTGGAGTGGATTAATCACTTTAGACCTACTCAGCCCAGCTGGAAGAGTCCAGAAGATATACCCTTGTTTAATGCCTTGCAGAATAGATTTGTGAGGGCAGCACCTGTATCTTTGAAGAGCTCTGTAATTGTTCTTCTCTGTATGTCAGAACTAATAGTGGGAACTGCAGTCACTCAACTGCAAAATTTAAATAGAATGGGAATAATTGGATCCCCAGGTGCCAGGGGCCAAGTGGCAGCACTCAACCATCAAAGGCAAGGTGGGCATAGCTACCATAATGGATAGCAGAGGCAAAGCAACAATAGAATAGTATGACTCATGTAGAGCTCTAGCATTGGCTAATTAATCATGGTGTTTCTAGAAGTGAAATTCATAGGAAGCCTATTGCATTCCTACTTAATTTATATAAGCAGAGAACTTCTAGGTTGAAGAGACAAAAGACTAATTTGAATTATAAAAAAAAGAGAATCATGTCCCTTCAATCAATTTCCAGACTTGAGCCAGTTTACAGCCCCAGAAACCATTAAATGCAGGGGAGACAAGGTGACCTTGAGGAGGAACCCCACTACACTGCTGACAATTTATGCTGTTAATCTTTCTCCCATCCTTCCTCTGGAGACCTGTGGCATTTTACCAGGGTAACTGTGTGCTAGGGAAAGAGAAATGATCAGACATTCCCAGGACTACTGAACACTGGTTGTGAGCTGATGTTGATTTCAGGGGACCCAAAACATTATTGTAGTCCTCCAGTTAAAGTAAGGGCTTATGGAGGTCAGGTAATTAGTGGAGTTTTAGCTCAGGTCTGACTTACAGTGGGCCTGATGGGTCCCCAGACTCATCCCATAGTCATTTCCCTAGTGCCAGAATGAATAATTGGCATAGATATACTTAGCAGCTGGCAGAACCCCCTCATTGGCTCCCTGACTCATAGGGTGAGGGCTACTATGGTAGGAAAGGCCAAATGAAAGCCATTAGAGCTGCCTCTACCTAGAAAAATAGTAAATCAAAAACAATATCGCATTCCTGGAGGGATTCTGGAGATTAGTGCCACAATTAAGGACTTGAAAGATGCAGGGATGATGATTCCCACCACATCCCTATTCTACTCTCCCATTTGGTCTGTAGAAAAGCCAGATGAATCTTGGAGAATAACAGTGGATTATTGTGAGCTTTAACCAAGTGGTGATTCCAATTGCAGCTACTCTACAGATATGGCTTCATTGCTTGAGCAAATTAACACATCACCTGGTACCTGGTAGGCAGCCATTGACTTGGCAAATGTCTTTTTCTCCATTCCTGTTCATAAGACCCACTCAAAGAATTTGCCTTCAGCTGGCAAGGCCAACAATATGTTTTTACAGCCCTATCTCAGGGGTAGATCAACTCTCTGGCTTTGCATCATAATCTTATTTGGAGTGACCTTGATTGCTTGTCACTTCTGCAAGATATCACACTGGTCCATAATTGCATTGGTGAAATTATGCTGATTGGATACAAGGAGCAAGAAGTAGCAAATACACTGGACTTACTAGTGAGACATTTATGTGCCAGAGAATTCAGGGGTCAGTAAAATTTCTAAGGGTTCAGTGGTGCGGGGCCTATTGAGATATTTCTTCTAGGGTGATGGATAAGTTGCTGCATTTGGCCCCTTATACAACCAAGAAAGAAGCACAATGCCTAGTGAGCCTGTTTGGATTTTGGAGGCAACACATTCCTCATTTGGGTGTGTCACTCTGGCCCATTTAGCAAGTGACCCAAAAGACTGACAGTTTTGAGTGGGGTCCAGTACAGGAGAAGGCCCTGCAACAGGTCCAGCCTGCTGTGCAAGCCCTTCTGTCACTTGGGCCATCTGACCTAGCAGATCCAATGGTGTTTGAGGTGTCAGTGGTGATAGAGATGCTGTTTGGAGCCTTTGGCAGGACCCCATAGGTGAATCACAGTGGAGGCTGCTAGGATTTTGGAGCAAGGCCCTGCCATTTTCTGCAGATAACGACTCTCCTTTTGAGAAACAGCTCTTGGCCTGTTACTTGGCTTTGCTGGAAACTGAACGTTAGACTATGGGTCATCAAGTCACCTTGCAACCTGAACTACCTATTATGAACTGGGTGCTTTCTGACCCATCTAGCCATAAAGTGGCTAGCAGCATTCCATCATCAAATGAAACTGGCATATATGTAATCGGGCTTGAGCAAGTCCTGAAGGCACATGTAAGTTATGTGAGGAAGTGGATCAAATGCCCATGTTCTCCATTACTGCCACCCTGCCTTCTCTCCCCCAGGCCTGCACTGATGGCCTCGTGGGGAGTTTTCTATGATCTAGTTTCTTCAGGTGTGAGATTAGTTTGTTAATTTGAGATCTTTCTATTTATTTGATGTAGGCATTTAGAGCTATAAACTCGCCTATTAACATTGTTTTTGCCACTTCTCAGAAGTTTTGGTATGTTGCACCTCTATTTCCATTTGTTTTAGATAAATTTATAATTTCTTCCTTAATTTTGTTGTTTACCCAAAAGTCATTCAAGAGTCTGTTGTTTAGTTTCCATGCCCTTATGTGGTTTTGAGAAATTTCTATTACTTCCACTTTGATCCAAGAAAATGTTTGGTATGATTCTAATTTTTTTTTCAGTTTTTTGATACTGACTTTATGGTCAAGCATGTGGTAAATCTTAGAGTATGTTTCATGTGCAGATGAACACAAATGTGTATTCTGTGATTGATTAATGAACTATTCTATAGACATCAAGTAAGTCCAACTGGTCAAGTGTCCAATTTAAATCCCAAATTTCTTTGTTAGTTTCTTCCTCAATGAGCTATCTAATGCTGTTAAGAGGGTGTTGAAGATTCTTGCTATTGCTGTGTGTTGGTATAAGTCTTTTTTAGGTCTACAAATGGTTGTTTTATAAATCTAGTTGCTCCATTGTTGTGTCCATATATATTTAGAATAGTTAAGTTTATTTGTTGAATTAAACTCTTTATTATTATGAAATTCCCTTCTCTGTCCTTTTTTACTGTTGTTTGTTTAAGCCTATTTTATCTGATACAAGAATAGTGACACTTGCTCTTTTTTATTTTTCAGATAGATCTTTCTCTTTCCTATTACTTTGAGCCTATGGCTGTCATTACATAAAGATAGTTTTCTTAAAGACAGCAGAGAGATGCTTCTTTTTTTTCATGCAACTTGCCCCTCTCTGCCTTTAAGTAGAGCATTTAGGATATTTATATTTAAGGTTAATGTTGATATGAAAGATTTTTTCCTGTTGTAGTGTCAATTAGTTGTTTTATAGTCTTGATTGTGTATTTGCTTTATAGAATCTGTAGTTATGTGCTTGTGTGTGCTTGTGTGGTAGTAGATATTGTTACTCTTTTTCCATGTCTAGAACTTCCTTAAGCATTTCTATAGGGTTGGCCAGATGGTGATGAATTCCTTTAGCAAATGCTTGTCTGGGAATCACTTTCCTTGTCCTTTGTTTATTTAGCTTAGTGTGGAAAGGTATAAAAATTATTGACTGCCATTTCCTTTCTTTAATAATGCTAAAAAAGGAACCCAAATTCTTCTGGCTTGTAAGATTTCTGCTAAGGATTCCACTATTAGTCTGATGGATTTCCTTTTATAGGTAATATGACCATTTTCTCTACCTGCCTTTAAGTTTTTTTCTTTACATCACCTTGAATAACCTAATGACTATGTGACTTGGGGATGGTCATCTGGTATATTATGTTGCAGGAATTCTATGCATTTCAGACTGTGGACATTTTCCTGAATTATATACTCAAATATGTTTTCAAAATTGCTTACTTTATCTTCTTTCTCAGGAAAGCCAATAAGTAGTGAATATTATCACTTTACATTAACCCATATTTGTCAGAGTCTCTGTTTTTTAAATTCTTTTTTTTTTAACTTTTGTCTGACCATGTTAATTTAAAGGACCAGACTTGGAGTTCAGAAATTCCTTCTTCTGCTTGGTGTTGTCTGTTGTTAAGGCTTCCAACTGAATTTTAAAGTTCCTGTAGGAAAATTTTCAATTCTAGAAGTTCTGTTTGGTTCTATCTTAATATAGCTATGTTGCCTTTCAAGTCTTGGATAATTTTTCTGGCTTCTTTGAATTTAATTTCAACTTTCTCTTGGATCTTGTTGATTTTCCTTGTCATCCATAATCTGAGCTCTAGATCTGTCATTACAGATATTTCATTCTGATTAGGATTCATTTCTTGGGAGCTAGTGGTATTTTTTTTGAGGTGATGAGACACTCTGACATTCTATATTGCTGGAGTTTTGTGCCAATTCCTTCTCATCTGAGGGAGCTGATGATTCGGGGATTTTTTTTTTTTGGTTGTTTTTAATTTTTTAATGTCATTGGTACTTCCTGATTTTTTATTATTTTTACTCTTGGTGGTATGACTGTGATGTATATTTCATATAATCAATTGGCTTTCTTTCTGGGTTCTTTTAAGGTGCTGAGGCTTCCTACAGGTTCCTTGGCTGCAGATAGATTCATGCAGTGGCTTTCTCAGATGTTTCTTATTGTGGTGATATATTTTTGTTTGGTGGTATAGTTCAGGCTGCAGTCCAGCAGATGGCACTTAAGAATAAGAGCCAAAAGATAGGGGTGGTGGCAGAGGCAACGGAGAGCATAAAAAGTGTCCTCTCTCAGAATGCTTTCACATTCATTGGAGGTGGAGAGGCTAAAAAATCCTGAGAAGTGGTTTCTTTTAGCCCATACTCCTCAGGCCCTAACTGGAAGAGCCATTGCTGAGTCTACAACAGTGCACTGAAGAGGGGAATGGAGGCAAGAGATGATCGCATTCCAGGGATAATCCACCCTACATGTCTATTCCAGGGCTTATATGGTGCTACATTCAATAACTGGCACCATGTTCATATTTTCTTTGACCCAAAAGAGCTTTGGGAGGTTGCACTACCTGCTTCCTTAGGGGCAGATTGTGGTAAGGGTTAGATTTCCCTTTGTCTGTCTCTCAGCCTCTCTCCATGTTAGCTCCAGGGCTTGAGAGAAAAGGGGTGCTCTCTCTTGGCCTGGGTTGCACAGATCCCCAGAGGAAAAGAGAGACATAGAGGGAGAATAACTACCCCTCAAGTAGTGGGGGCTTCACTCATATTTATCAGCCAAAAGTCATAACAGGGACTGCTTGCCCACCTTCTCCTCTCCAGGGCCTGAGTCGTCGTTGGCTCTTCTGGTGAATTACTGGCTTTCTTCTTGAATTAACACTCTCAATTAACACTAGAATGAATGCTATTTTCCTGTTTTCACATGATTGAGACACACAAAGGCCTCTAATCCACTACCTTGGAACAAAAAAGCAAACCATATGTTTCTTTTGCGGGGAGTGGGATGGGGTGGGGATGGAGTCTCTCTCTGTTGCCAGGCTGGAGTACAGTGGCGTGATCTCAGCTCACTGCAACCTCTGCCTCCTGGGTTCAAGTGAATCTCCTGCCTCAGCCTCCCGAGTAGTTGGGACTACAGGCACGCACCACTACGCCCAGCTAATTTTTGCATTTTTAGGTTTACTATGTTGGACAGGATGATCTCAATCCCTTGACTTCGTGATCTACCTGCCTTGGCCTCCCAAAGTACTGGGATTACAGGCATGAGCCATGGCTCCCAGCTGCAAACTATATATTTTTAAAGAGCATATATGTTGCATATGCTTTTTATAGTCTGAGACTGAACATTTCCAATTCATCACAAATACCCTTCCTTTATATATTTTATTTTTGAACCTCTGTTTATCTGCTATTTGCCTCACTTTTGCTGTCTCTTCTTTGCATATAGGACAGGAGAGAGGCTGAAAGTGTTTGTCCACACCATCTTGATTCAATCTTATTTTTTTCTGGATTAACTATTTTATAATTTGGCCAGAATTATCAGTATGTTTATAACTCTAAAATATATATTTTTTATCTTTCAATTGTTTTGTGCTTCAGAGTTTGCTTGTTTCATATTATTATTTAGATTTTTTTCCAAACACATCTAAACTCAGCATAACCAGAGCTAATCTCATCATTCCCTTCCCAAACTTGCCCCCCTTCAAAACAAAATAAAAGCACAAGTGTCAATGACAACATGTTACATTCATTTGTCCAATCCAGAAATCTAGTGCGAGCAACATCGTTGATGCTTCCTCTCCATAATCCTCAGCTCTCACATTCAGTCAATCCCAGGCCACTTTCATATGCTGTCATGTGTCTTCTGAATTATGGCAAGGACTTCCTAATTGGATTCCTTACTTCTTGTCTTGCTCACCCCTGGTCCATTTTTCTAGAAAAGTCAGCAAGGCTATTCTCAAATAACTTTATCAATTTAATGTCCTATCTAATAGCTTCAAGGCATTTGTAGTGCTCTAAGCCTAAATATCATCATGAAAAATGTTATTCATTGCCTAACCAATGGCTATTTCTCCCATTTTGTTTTTGTTTTTGTTTTTGTTTTTGCTAGCAGTCTGTCTTCCACTGTATATATCCACTGACAGTGCCAGATAGCTTCTTTCTTAAATACACTTGCAGCTCAAGAGTAAGAAAATAACTCAATCCTGGCCAACTAATCCTGAGGTATGATCTATTAAAGGGCTTCTCACAAGCATTTACCTTCCTGACAGAATAAAAGATAGGCAAAAATTATTATATAAGTTTCTTATTGCCCCTTCAGTTTCTGTCCTTACTTTTCTTTATTCAGAATGTGGCAGCCATTCAAAAACATATTTTAAAAGAAAATCTAATCACAGCATTCCACTTCTTACAACCCTAATTTGGCTTCCTGACTCACTCTAAATAGCAAAGTCCACACAGTAGCCTAAAAAATTTCTAAAAAATCTATACCCGCATCATTCTTGTCTCTTGTCTCCTTTTAATTCTGTGATCCCATTCCCTACTACCTCTGCTCGCTCTTTCTAGATCTGCTAACATATCAGTGTGGGTGGCATAAATCAGTATACTTTACTTCTCTTTGAGGTTAGTTCAGATTTCTCAGTGAACCAATCCCTTACTTAGATAGCTCCTTTTGCAAAACAGTACTTTGCTTTTAAATTGTACCTTCCTTCTGTGGATCTCAATGGGTTTTCTCATTTATCAGATAATCTTGATTCATAGAGGAAATGAGACTGAAAAAGTTGATTTCTCACAAAAGGATGATCTGAGGCTGAGAGAAGTTGATTGATCCAACTAAAATCATCTGCTTAGCCAAAAGCTGCCCCCAAAATGTTATTCACTTGACTCCACATCTTTCATTTTAGATTATAAAGTAGTCCATTTTTGAGCACATGTTCTAACAGTTTTATTCTTACATAAAGACTTCTCAGATAATGGTAGGAGAAATATTGTTGTTATTTTAAAATCTTATTCCTACAAATACTACTCAATTACTAAACACTAAAATTATTAAATACAATCAACACTACTAAATAAGTTTGCTAATTTTTTTAGAAATTGTTTTTATTTCTGAATGTGGTACGATTGTATCAAACCAATGCCAGCAACATAAAAAATCTGAAGAATCCTGAGAGCTTCCCATGTAGTCGAAATCTGAAGAGGTCTGTAGGAGAGAAATACAAGTGACATTAAAATAACACTAAGCTTCTCTTTCTGTGGCATCTGCTGACTAAAAATGATTGCTGAGGGACTGACAAGATGAGCAGAATCTCAAGACTGAGCTATGCCAGACTGAAGAGAAAGAAATTAGACATCACGACTGTGATGGTTGAGAGGCCTTGAGAACAATTCAGCCTTAGGAGAATTGAGAAGAACTTGGAGTCCCTTCTAGAGGAAGATAGCAAGATCCAGAGCCTCTAACAATGTCCTGGCAGTTTATAGTTATGAAACCAGAACATTAAGATAATTGTGACTAAAATAATATAATAAAGGATGAGTGGTCAATATAATAAAGGATGAGATGGAGAATTTAAGCAGAGAATATAAATTTATACAGAAAATTAAATAAAATGATAGTAATATAATTACTAGTCAGTATCAACTCATTCCCTTTACTGTACTTACTGTCTAAAAGATAAGTGTTGAAATAATAAAACAAGAAAGCGAGAAAAAGTAGGAAAACGAGAGAGAAGTATACAGAGCATTTCCTACACCGTTTCCAATTACTTTCTGAGTTATTTCTGAGTTATCGTTTCAAAATTTCCCATTTATTTGTCTCTGGACAAATTGTTGTAGGAATTATTCCTAAGAAAGTAAAACTTTGATCATTTTGACAGTGTACTAGTTTAGAATGAGGAAGAGAACAAATGGCATCTGAGCTATCTTTCCAGCTTTATCATCTATAAGAATATGTATCACTTACCATAATTTGTATGACTTTCAGTCACAAACAACTTAGTGCTAAATTTATACTGTGGATTTTGCACTTGGAAAGACTCACTTTCTATGACTTGTTAGAAAGGCTAGAAGATTAATGAGCTAATGTTGAGAAAGCATATCAAATGCAAAGTACACATTTTCAAGGCACTACAGATTTCATTACAAATAAACAGAGAGCTGTGGTGAAACCAAGTGGAATATGTGCTGACATTAAGTAGTGACAGTATCTTCATAGTTTCCAGCATCCCCAACTTTGGGAGGATTTGCAGTTTTGAAAGTTAAAAATTCATTGGCAATACAAATAATTTGCACTTATACAGTTTGTACACTGAAAATGCTAAAGTTTGAAATATTTCATCACAGGGTTTTAAATTATGAACTAATTGAAGAATGAAGAAAACTATAAAAATTACTTAGATACCCTATATAAACAACATTTGGAGAAAAAAACACAAAGTCTTACAACTTCTAGTCCTTACTCAAATCACCATGTTTTATAGCCCTTGGAAACTTAAGATGGCTTATATTTTTTTGACCTTTCTAATGTATTTGCTCAATTTCCGTATTTTAACAAATTGTCCAATGTGAGTCATTAATAAAAGAGAGGAAAGACGCACTCAGAAAATGGCCTGCAGAAGATCCTTTTGACCTAACAAATGGATATTAATTATATTCATCATATTAAGTATTTTTAAGCTATTTAAAATATTTTCTAAAACAGTTAAAATAAGAATATGTAATCAAATGAAAATAGGTTACTGTATCATATACCCAAGTAGAACTTATCATACAAATAGGCAAAATAACATTTAATTATTCAAACATAAATTGGGAAGAAAACAAAAGAATAAGAGTACTTCATATACAGATATTTTAAAACTTGAAAAACCATTTAGTTCCAATATGAATCTATTCATAATGTTCCAAAAACGTTTTCTTGTGTTTCAAGTCATTTCATGTATTAATCATAATAAATCATTTTTAATATTTTTATACATTTGCATATTCTAACATAAAAAGAAGTTTAAAAAAGACTGTTCCAGATGTAATTTGTCACTTCTAAATTTAAAATGTTAATAGTTAATAATCATAATCAGTAAATCTTTTAAATCTCCTAAAATTAACCACTTTCTAAGTTTTTCCTTAATTAGAGTTTTCCTTTATTTAGTAAACATTTTTGAGACTCTTCTATATTCTAGGAATGTTTTAGACCCTGGAAATGCAATAGTAAATAAGACAGGGAATTCTCATGAAGTTAATATTCTCTAAAGAAAAATAGACATATGAGAGGATGTGCATTTGGTTGGGGACTACTTTACTGGTAATGGTCGGGGAAGCCTTGCAGAGGTGATGACCTGTGAGCAGAAAGGAGGCTGGTAAGAAGGAGCCAAGCATGTGAGTATGTGGGGGCACAGCATCCCAACAGAGGACGAGCAGGTGCTACACCAAAGGGATCTTTACATGTTTAGGTAATGGAGAGAAAATCACTATGGTTGGAGCACCAAGCAATAGCTATTTAAGGAATGGATCACAGAAGAATAAGAAAGCAGCAAGATCATTTAGGGAACTGTAGACCTAGTCCAGGAGCAGGGTCATGACGTATGAACCAGACGGTAATAGTAGAGATGCAGCAGAGTAGTTGGCATTCAGAGCAGATTTATTTGTTGACTTTTAAGTCTTTGATTAAATTCAGGCTCTGAATGTGTTTGCTTCTGATATTACATATTTAGATTCTAATGTATCCCTTCAATTAGTTTTGATTCCTAATTAATATAATTTATTTGTTTTTCATTTAATAACTAACAACAGTTACTGGATTGAATAAAAACACATCTGGATGTTAATAATAAATCAGTAAGTCTGAGGCTATTGACACTTTAACTCCTCAGACATGGTATGGAACAGGAGGAATGCAATAATTAAAAAACAATTTTCTTAAATATAAATTAAATATGGTAAGTTTGGCAGCTCTTCAAATATTAGAAGCTAATATGCTGAATACTTTCTTTTGACAAATGACTGCAATTTGAAATATGGCCATTAAAATTATTTGTGAATTTTTAATTTTTTGTATTGAACGAAACTTTCTAAATGCATCTCTAAAAAAGTATCATGAAACTTTTAGCAGGTCTCACTTTCAATATTAGGAGATACAAGTTTACATTATATATAAAAGAAAAATGGTTCATACATGTAAAATAGCTTTTTTTTAATGCTGAAAAGAAAACAGATGTATTTCGAGATCTAAAATCAGCTTCAAGTCTCTCTCACCTCTAGCTCCCTTCGAGGCAGAATTTTCTTCAAGTCATAGTAAATAGTTATCTACTTTACTTCAAGTCTTATAATGCCTAAAATAATATAAACATACAGAATTAAAAAATACCAAATTTCATTTACTGGCTTTTATTTAAGAAAAATATTGAATGCAAATTTACTTTAATAGAAGAAGAGTATCTGGACAAATAATGTAGATATAAGTTGTCACTTTCATGAAACTATGTAACCAGTCATCTCCTGTATTCTCAAAACCTTCCAGAAATATAAAGTTCAGGTAAATAGTTTCAATAAAATTTCAAACTAATCTATGACTGTCTATCTATCTATCTATCTATCTATCTATCTATCTAATCTATCTGTCTGTCTGTCTATCATTTTTGAGATGGAGTCTCGCTCTGTGTCCCGGGCTGGAGTGCAGTGGTGCGATCTCAGGGATTTCGGCTCACTGCACCCTCCGCCTGCTGGGTTCAAGAGATCCTTTTGTCTCAGCCTCCAGAGCAGCTGGGATTATAGGCACAGGCCACCATGGCTGGGTGCGGTGGCTCACACCTGTAATCCTGGCACTTTGGGAGGCCAAGGCAGGTAGATGCTTGAGGTCAGCAGTATGAGACCTGCCTGGCCAACATGGTGAAACCCTGTCTCTACTAAAATACAAAAATTAGCTAATACATATTTTTAAACTTATTTCAAGCTACCTTATCTGAATTTTCTTGTTGAGACTACCCAATTTTTTAAGCGAATATTTCATTCTCTGAAATGATATACTTATCATTTTACGATGACATTTTCTGTTCCTCTGTGATTTTGTAAATGTCAAAGCTGAACTTAAATTCTAAATCCACTATACCTTCCTCTTCTTTATATTATGTATTCTGTAAGATTCAAGTGAGATTTCATTGACAACTATATTCTGTGTGTGTGTGTGTGTGTGTGTGTGTGTGTGTGTGTGTGTGTGTGTGTTACATGTTTGTCACCATCTCTACAATGCTTTATTTTTATTTTTAATTGTAACATATTCAGTTGGGACGTATACTCTACATTTGATCAATGTTTCTAGTACCTCCCATTGGCCTATACTTATTTCATTTCTTTCTTGTCTTTTTTTTTTTTCTGACCAGTGGTGTGGGTACTTGTTTTGATGACTCCATTCTCTACCCATGCCTTACAGTTCAGACCTGAGATATGTTTCTCACTCAACTAAATACAAAGATTGAGAGGTTTTGCATTTTCTTCTACCCAGCATTCAGTGTGACAGGGCTAAAAAAAAATGTCCTAAAGAAATGAAATGATTTGCCCAATATTATGCAACAATTTAGGATACGTGTGGAGACAGAACAGCTCCTATGTACCTCTTGATATTTGTTCATACTATTACTACAGCATTCATCACATTAAGTATCTCATAATGGGCCCCATCTCTTCATTAGAACAAAAGCTTCTGATTCAACTTGCTATCTGGCCAATGCCAGAATATAGTGAGCATTTAATAAACAAGTGTTGAATTATTTTTCCACTATATCAAGTGGAATAAGCTGCTTCAAAGTTCCCATCATTCTCTCAGTTATCCCTTTGGTCATTTTTTTTTTACATCTTTTAATCTTTTTTCAAATTGTACTGTACTTCAGTTGGCTGCAAGGTTGAAAGAAAAAAACAAAAAGATAATGTTAATTTGTTTGGAGGCTTTCATCATATTGGTGCATCAGCTGGAAAAGACCAAAAGCAAAAATGCTTGCCAAAATAGCTTATGTATTCCTGTCAATTTCTGCCTGCTGAAAACATACTTCTTTCACAGCAGCCAGCAATGAAGCTATTTGGAGCCAAAAAGCAATGCCTCTGTCTTCCTTGCCAACTTGTATCATGTTGTGCCTTTGGAACCAAGAGCTAAGATATTTTATTCATCACTTGTCACCGAAAGAAGCTTAACTGTTTTATGATGTTTTGCAATGCAGGTGATTGGTGGAGCTCAAAACAGAGCTGTTAAACATGATTTGACCATGAAGACTGGAAACATTACATCAATTTCTCTGAAGATGTACTGTTTTTGAAAGGAATAACTTACTTAGCACCCCCTGAAAGATTTGCAGATCTACCAATCAAGAAGAAAACAAGTCAGCCATATTGGTATATAAATCTCAAACTAGACCATAGTTCTAATGTCCTCATTATCTAAACCTGTGACTATATCAATTATGTAACAATAAGCATGGATACAGGACAAGTGTGTAGTAAGCAGGATTTTGAGCCTCAGAAGGAAAAAGCTAAATTTAACATTGAAAAGGTACTTGATGCAAATGGCTTTCACAGTTATAAACCATCTTCTAGGACTAATTCCAATAACTGTATTTAACTAAAAAATGTATGACAGGGCTGCCATTTTTGCCAACTCAGTGTTTGCTGCCTCTGTGAACAATGTAATCCCCTTGGAGGTTGGCAACATGGTCATCCCAATGCACAGGAGACAGAATCCAAAGAACTTATCTTGAATATTTTGGATTTAAAATATACAAATTCTCTCTCTCACTGAGAGAACCAAGTATCCTGTTTACATTTTGTCCTAGAAGATATTATTATCCAGTATAACTTTTGTTTATATCTTTTCAGATATTTTCCTTAAAAGTTTCTTATTTAAATGATTTTCAAATATTATTCAATAAATTATTATTTTAGTAAAGGATCATTTAACTATAAATGCAAAATAATTGAGTCAGAATTTAAATGGCTGTTATAAATTATGTCTTTAAAGATTTCAAATAATAATTTACCCAAATATTTTTAAATTAATGTTTATTATACTTTATCATTCTTCACGCCAGTAATTTTGCTCTTTTTGTCACTAGATTTAGCATTTTGAGATAAATAAATTCTAAGGATAGACTCAAGAATATTGTATAGAAATGAATCCTTGAAAATTTAAACAAGTAAAGTTAAAACAAAACCAATAATCTTCCATATAAAATCAAGAACATAATTCTTATGAATATTAAAACTGCTGAGACTACAAGTTATACTTTCTCTGAAAGCTCTTAAGAACTAGTGCATAAGTTTTGGTTTTGAGTCTCCAGAAAAATATAGGTTATCTTTTTCAGATTTATGTGAAAACTTACTCTAATTTAAATATAAATTGTCACATTAGAAAAAAAAGACTGTATATTTCACTTAACATATACATTAAAAATAATATTTTACATTTTTTCTATACTTGTTTATATTTGTCTAGCTTCTTATAATTTGATGAAATATTAATATCAGCTAATATCCAATTAAAAGCCAACATAAATACAATTTTATTAATACATAGTATCTTACTGCATTATTCAATGTTGTAAGAAACCTATTTATATATGGAGAAAAATGATTTGGATTAATGGTTCTCAAAGTGTGGTCTCAGAAACCAGCAATGGTATCACCTGGGACCTCTAAGAAATAAAAATTATTGGGTCCCACTTAAGACCTATTGAATAGGAAACTCTGTGGTGGCACTATCAATGTCTTTTTAAGAAGAAAGGCTCTGATTTGCAGTGTTTACCTATTTCTGTGGTGCAAATGTTCCTACTATGTCAGTTTCAAGTTGCAAATTAACATCACTGAATGCAGAGTGGGGAAGTGATATGTAACACTTCCTTTGGGTGATTCTGATATACTCTACAGCTTGTAGATCACTAACTTGGACTATGTGGAAGTGTGTAAGAACACAGACTTGGACTTTGAACAGTTTTGATTTAAATAGTGTTTCTACCATTTACAGAATTATTAACTTGGTCTTGGTCAAATTACTCAACTTCTATATTCCTTAATTTTTCTTTCATAAACAGAGTCACTGAAAGTGTCTACCTCATGATATGAGATTCAAAAGAGTTAATTGGAGTAGAGTGGACTTGAGTCTTATACAGGGGTTAAGTTCCAAAGTCAAAATTTAAGGCATAATTGTCTGTAGAACAAAAGCACACTACAAAATGCTTTTAGCATGTCAATATATCTAACACAGACTACTTTCCCTCCTTTGTAGGAGAGATCTTAGCTTTTATTTATAACCTATATTATATGAAAATTACTTATTTTTAACACTAGACTAACACAGAATACTACATAGTAATCATTTTGTGGGAAGTTCATGAAATGAGACCAATGAAGGTACAGTCAATTCACGTCTCACCCATGGCTCGCTACAGGACATATTAGAATTGAAGTTATTTTTGCTGTTATTATAATTGATGTTGTTGGATTAATGTTTGTTGTTATTATTTATTTTTTTATTTCTTTTAGGGAGTACAGAGGAAACATTTTGCAATTCACTTAATTTAAATCCAGATATTAGTATTTTTATACCAAAGTATATGATGCAATTTAATAAATACAATTGCCTTACAATTCAAGTAAATGATAGTAGGTCTTCCACAGGTAATTTGTTAATATTATTAATATTTTTGGTGGTTGATGTTTCTCACTTAAATTCGAAAATGGACAGTCTCAGAAGTTTTTCAAAGTCCCCCCAACCCTCCCAAAAAATGTAAAAACAGTAGAGATAAAAAGCATAACACATCATCTGGTTTCTTCCCACTCCTTGAGTAAAGTTAACACATTTCTTAAAAGTAGGCCAGTCCATTTTAATTTTACTAGATTCCTACAAAGACTACATGTATCTTACAGTTCAAATTTTACCAAAATATCTCCCTTTCTATATTTTATCCCAATACTCTGAGCTGCATAATACCTTGTAATAAAATAAATAATTCCTCTTTCCTCTGACATTCGCTCTATTCAAATTCATGTACAAATTAACCTATTTCCCCTTCAACTTAGTTGTATATATGTACTTGCTTTAATCTTTTTTGATAAGACAGGCCTCTAATCAATTTTTGTCCTCTCATTTCAGAGCTAAACTCAATACATGCAGTAATTTAACTCTTATGAGAAAGCTTATCATACAGAGTGTAATGCATTTTAGTTAGAATTGGAAGATTTGAAGGCACACTTAGAAAAAAATACTACTGTAAATGCATAATGGAGATTTATATAAAAGACATTGATTTTATCTTGATATATATTCGGAAGTTCATTGATGTTTGAAAACGTTTAGCTCCTATGTACCTAAAAGCAATAATACATTTTTTTCCTGGCCTCTTAAGAATTAATGAAGCTTCCAATATCCATCATATTTGAGCCAAGTCAATTCAGGACATAGGCATGGGCAAAGACTTCATGACTAAAACACCAAAAGCAATGGCAACAGAAGCCAAATTGACAAATGGGATTTTATTAAACTAAAGAGCTTCTGCATAGCAAAAGAAACTACCATCAGAATGAATAGGCAACCTACAGAATGGGAGAAAACCCTAATGTAGATGATGGAGTGATGGATGCAGCAAACCACCATGGCACGTGTATACCTGTGTAACATACCTGCAAGTTCTGCACATGTACCCCAGAACTTAAAGTATAATAATAAAAAATAAATAAAATAAACTATAAATTTTTACTAAAAAATATGGAACCATCCCAAATTCCCATCAATCAATAAGTTTTTATATAGATAGATAGATAGATAGATATAGATATACCATGAAATACTATTCAGCTATTAAAAAGGAATGAAATAATGTCATTTGCAGCAGCAACCTGGATGGAATTGGAGACCATTATTCTAAGTGAGGTAACTCAGGAATGGAAAACCAAATATCATAAGTTCTCACTCATAAGTGAACGCTAAGACATGAGGATGCAAAGGCAGAAGAATAATACAACGAATTTTGTGGACTTGGGAGAAGTTGTGAAAGAGGGGTGAGGGATAAAAGACTACAAACTGTGTATACTGCTTGGGTGGTGAGTGTACCAAAATCTCACAAATTTCCACTAAAGAACTTACTCATATAACCAAACACAACCTGTTACCCAAAATCCTATGGAAATAAAAATAAACAAACAAACAAATAAAGAAAGAACAGTGTTGACTTTCTGACACTACCCCTCACAGCAGCAGCCCGGTGCAGAGAGTGTCTCTGGGCACTGGGGGAGAAAGAGCTGATCAATTGTGACAAGTTGAACTCAGTGCTGTTCTGTTAGAGCAGAAAAGTAAACCAGACCAAACTCAGGGACATCCGCTCAAGGAGGGAGCATTTAAACCAGCCCTGGCCACAGGAATTGCCAATCCCAGTGGTTCAAACTTGAGTTCCCGCAAGCTTCGCCATTGAGAACTACAGAGCTTTTTGTCAACGAGTTGAAAGGAGTATAGGCCATAAGAACTACAACACTTAGGCAAATTCTAGTGTTGAACTAGGCCAAGAGACAGTGGACTGCATGGGGGATCACTTTACATATGGGACACCAGCTGGGTCAGCCAAAGGAGGGCCAGCATCAACCCTCCCCTAACCCCAGGCTGCCCAGCTCATGACTACTAAAAAGACCCTTTCCTTATGCTTCAGGCTAGGAGAGGGAAGAGTGGGGAGAACTTTTTCTCACATCTTGAATACTAGCTCAGCCAAAAGAGGATAGGGGACTGGTCAGAGTCAAGAGGACTCTGTTTCAAATCTTAGCTCCCAGATGACAATTCCTAGACATATCCTGGACCAGAAGGGAACCTTCTGCATTGAAGGAAAGGATCCAGGCCTGGAAGCATTTATCACCTGCTAACTGGAGGTTAAATTCTGGGCCCAAGGGTATCACCAGCAGAATACCCAAGTACTATGTTGGGATTCTTGAATGATCTTCTGAGACTTACTGGCTTCAGGTATCAGCACAGCCATAGGGTGTTAGAACACTGGGTGGACTATTGGGGTCCCAGATTCCAGGACTTGACTGTCAGATGACATTTCTAGACCTGCCCTGGCCAGAGGGGAGCCCACTACCCTGAAGAGTGAGTCTGAGACCAGGCATCTTAAGTAAGCTTACTTAAGAGAACTTGGGCCTTAAGGGAACATCAGAGGTAGTACAGCAGCTCCCTTTATGGCCTGGAGTGGCAGTGTCTACAGGGTAAAGCTCCTCTGCCTTTGAAAAGGGGAGACAAGAGTGGGAAGGACTGGCTGCTGTGGTTTGAGTGTTAGCTCAGCTGCAGTACAGTAGAAAATCAGGTCGACATCTAAGGATTTTTGCTCTAGTTCCTGACTCTCAGCATCTCTGGACCACCCAGGGACAAGGGAACCTCACCACCTTGAAGAGAAGAACACAAACCTGCCTGGTTTTGCCACTGGCTGATTGTAGAGATCCAGGGCCTAGAGCAAACATAGGTAGTAGCCAGGAAGTGGTTATACCATGCCTTGGACAAGACCCAGCACTGTGCTGGCTTCAAGTCTGACTCAGTGCAGTCATAGTAGTGGTAGCCACGGGGGTGCTTATATTATTCCATCCCCAGATTTATGTTGCTCAGAACACAGAAATTTATGTTGTTTGGGAGAAAGCAAGCAAAGAGAACAAGTGTCTCTACCTGGTAATCCTGCGAATTCTCCCAGATAATGTTCAAGACCATAAAGACCATTCCTCTATAAGTCAGCAAGAACCACAGTGTCACTAGGTTTCATGTACCCCCTAAAACAGACACAGCTTAGATAAAATCACCCAAGTCCTTTCAAATCTCTGTAAAGCCTTCCCAAGAAAGATGAATACAAATAAGCTCAGACAGTGAGGACTACAATAAATGCCTAACTCTTCAATATCCTGACACTGAAAAACATCTACTAGCATCGACACCATACAGGAAAACATTACCTCACCAAATGAACCAAAGAAAGCACCAGAGACCAATCCTGAAGAAACAGAGATATATAACATTTCAGACAGAGAATTCAAAATCACTGTGTTGAGAAAATTTAAATAAATTTAAGATAACACAGGGAAGGAATTCAGAATTCTATCAGATAAATGTAATGAAGAGATTGAAATAACTAAAAAAGAATTAAATGGAAATATTGGAGCTGAAAAATATGCAACAGGCTACCTGAAAATGCACAGTTGAAAGAGACAAAGAATAAAAATTAAAGAAGCACACCCACAGAATCCAGAAAATAGCCTCAAAAAAGCAAATATAAGAGTTATTAGCCTTATAGAGGAGATAGAGAAAGACATAGGGGTAGAAAGTTTATTAAGGAATAAAACAGAGAACTTCCCAAACCTAGAGAGAGAGAAAGAGAGAGATCAATATCCAAGTACAAGAAGGTTACAGAACACCAAGCAGACTTAACACAAAGCAGACTACTTGAAGGTATTTAATAATCAAACTCCTAAAGGTCAAGAATAAATAAAGAATCCTACAAGCAACAAGAGGAAAAAAAACAAATAACATACCAAGCAGCTTCAGTATGTTTGGCAGCAGAGTTTTCAGTGGAAACCTTAAAGGCCAGGAAGAGTGACATGAATATATAAAGTACTAAAGGAGAAAAAAAAAAACCACCTTTTACCCTACAATAATATATCCAATGAAAATATCTTTGAACTATGAAGGAGAAATAAAGACCTTCCCAGATAAACAAATGCTGAGAGATTTCATCAACATTAGACCTGTCCTATAACAAAGAATAACATCAGAAAGAAAAGAGCATTAATGAGCAATAAGTACACAACTGAAAGTACACAACTCACTGGTAATAGTAAATATACAAAATATGATAACTGTGGTGTGTAAACTACTTTATTCTAAGTAGAAAGACCATTCTATAAACCAATCAAAACAATAAATACGACAACTTTCAAGACATAGTTAAATAAACTACAAATTAAAGCAGCAAAAAGTAAAAAATCAAGGGGACAAAGTCAAGTGAGTTTCTATTAGTTTCCTTTTTACTTATTTGCTATTTTTGCATAGTGTTAACTTATTATCAGGTTAAAATAATGGGTTAAATGATAGTATTTCCAAGTCTTATGGTAACCTCAAACCAGAAACATAGAATGGATACATAACAAATTAAAAGCAAGAAACTAAATCCTAGCACCAGGAAATTATCTTCACTAGAGAAAACAGGAGTGAAAGAAAGAAAAATAAGATGAGAAACAACCAGAAACTAAATAATAAAATAATAATATTGAATATAACTTGACTAAACTCTTCAATCAAAAGACATAGACTGGGGTGGGCATGGTGGCTCATGCCTGTAATCCCAGCATTTTGGGAGGCTGAGGTGGGCAGATCACTTGAGGTCAGGAGTTCAGGATCAGTCTGGCCAACATAGTGAAACCCCATCTCTACTTAAAAAAATTAAAAAAATAAAAAAAAATAGTGCTCCATGGTGAATATGTGCCACATTTTCTTTATCCAGTCTATCATTGATGGGCATTTGGGTTGGTTCCAAGTCTTTACTATTGTGAACAGTGCTGCAATAAACATATCTGTGCATCTGTCTTTATAGTAGAATGATTTATAATCCTTTGGGTATACACCTAGTAATGAGATTGCTGCATCAAATGGTATTTCTGGTTATAGATCCTTGAGGAATCACCACTCTGTTTCCACAATGGTTAAACTATTTTATACTCTCACCAACATTGTAAAAGCATTCCTATTTCTCCACATCCTCTCCAGCATCTGTTATTTCTTGACTTTTTAATGATCACCATTCTAGCCGATATGAGATGTTATCTCATTTTGTTTTGATTTACATTTCTCTAATGACCAGTGATGATGAGGTTTTTTTCCATATGTTGCTTGGCTGCATAGATGTCTTCTTTTGAGAAATGTCTGTTCCTATCATTCGCCCACTTTCTGATGGGATTGTTTCTTTTTTCTTGTAAATTTGTTTAAGTTCTTTGTGGACTCTGGATATTAGCCCTTTGTCAGATGGATAGATTGCAAAAATTTTCTCCCATTGTGTAGGTTGCCTGTTCACTCTGATGATAGTTTCTTTTGCTGTGCAGAAGCTCTTTAGTTTAATTAGGTCCCATTTGTCTATTTTGGCTTTTGTTGCCATTGCTTTTGGTGTTTTAGTCATGAAGTCTTTGCACATGCCTATATCCTGAATGATAATGTCTAGGTTTTCTTCTAGGGTTTTTATGGACTTAGGTTTTCGATTTAAGTCTTTAATCTATCTTGAGTTAATTTTTGTATACGGTGTAAGGAAGTTGTCCAGCTTCAGTTTTCTGCATATGGCTAGCCAGTTTTCCCAACATCATTTATGAAATACGGCTGGAGAAATCCCAACACAGGCAAAAGGAGTTTTCTTTCCCCATTCCTTGTTTTTGCCAGGTTTGTGTAACATGAGATGTTTGCAGATGTGTGCTGTTACTTCTGAGGCCTCTGTTCTATTCCACTGGTCTATATATCTGTTTTGATACCAGTACCATACTGTTTTGTTCCTGTAGCCTTGTAGTATAGTTTGAAGTGAGGTAGTGTGATGCCTACAGCTATGTTCTTTTTGCTTAGGATTGTCATGGCTATGCAAGCTCTTTTTTGGTTCCATATAAAATTTAAAGTAGTTTTTTTATTTTTTTATTTTGTGAAGAAAGTCAATGGTAGCTTGATGGGGATAGCATTGAATCTATAAATTCCTTTGGCAGTGTGGCTCTTTTCATGTTATAGATTCCTCCTATCCATGAGCATGTAATGTTTTTCCATTTGTTTGTGTCCTCTTCTATATCCTGGAGCAGGGCTTTGTAGTTCTTTTTGAAGAGGTCCTTCACATCCCTTGTTAGTTGTATTCTTAGGTATTTTACTCTCTTTGCAGAAATTGTGAATCGGAGTTCACTCACAATTTGGTTCTCTATTATTGTTGTATAGGAATGCTTGTGGTGTTTGCACATTGATTTTGCATCCTGAGAGTTTTCTGAAGTTGCTTACCAGCTTAAGGAGATTTTGGGCTGAGACGATGGGGTTTTCTAAATGTACAATCATGTTGTCTGCAAACAGAGACAATTTGACTTCCTCTCTTCTTATGCACTCTCTCACCAATCCTATCCAATAGATTATTAGAAGTCTGGCCAGGACAATCATGCAAGAGAAAGAATCTGATGTACTTTTGAATGTTTACTCTGGCTGGGTGCAGTGACTCACTCCTGTAATCCCAGCACTTTGGGAGGTTGAGGCAGGCAGATCACTTGAGGCCAGGAGTTCAAGACCAGCCTGGCAAACATGGCAAAACCCCATCTCTACTAAAAAATACAAAAATTAGCCAGGCTTGATGGCACATGCCTGTAGTCCCAGCTACTCAGGAGGCTGAGGCAGGAGAATTGCTTGAACCCAGGAGGTGGAGGTTGTAGTAAGCTGAGATTGTGTCACTGTACTCCAACCTGGGTGACCAGAATGAGACCCTGTCTCGAAGAAAAAAAAAAAGGGTTACTCTATCAGTGAATTTCCAGATGAAGAAAATAGTAAATTCCTGGTACAGAAGATAATGTCAGTGTTCTTTTATCTGACATCTGACTCTGGTACAAAAGACTCATCAATCTTTCCAGGAAAAATTTTATAGAAGGTCTAGGAGAAGGAAATTTCTAGTGTAATATGCAGAAATAAAAATGTAATATTCTAGAAATTAATAATTAATCTGGAGGAGCTGTGGTATTTTGAGTAGACTGGTAAAAATATTGATTTACTTTAGAATTTTGAATTCGAGAGAAATAATGTCACCAAATATATATTAGCAGCATGCAGCACAAGTTAAAAAACTGTAGAAACTATGAAGCACAAATGATTTTACGTATAGTTATTTTTATTTTTATTCAAAGTGTTAACATATTTAATGCTTGCAAATAATATTTCTGTATAATGACATAGCAAAGGAATTATCTTCAGTTGTTTCATTTATTTTTCCATTAATAAAGACTATCATTTATTAATTCCTGATGCTGTTTTTAATCATGAACATTTTAACTTATTATTAATAACACTTTTACTAATAGATTTTTAATGAGAAGTAAATGCTCCATGAATATAATCACAAGATTATTTACTGGTCATAAACTTAATCCTCAACTAGTTTTATTAATTATTTATAGGATTTTAAATTGCATTTATTGTGTTTATATGCAAGCTTTAATTTTATAAATATATTTAAGTTTACAATAACTGTTCACAAGGCCCAAATTGCCATATTTTTCCCAATCTTTGAAAATTTATTCTCTAATTAGTGATAATAACTATTCAGTGGTAGGGTAATTATAGAGTAATTGCTATGTCATTATTGAGTAATAACATTGTAACACCATAAAATTACAGGGTAGATAAATACATGGCAAATTTTACATACTAAAGCGCAGTACAGAAAAATCAAATAATTATATTTCAAAGCATACAATAAATCACACTAATCAGTTTTCAGTATTTTTATATAGTAAGAAAATTGCTTCAAAGCAAAACCTCTATTGCTTTTCTGGTTTAAAAAACTGGCTTAGTTTTTGTGGTAAAGTTAGTAATGGAGATAGAGTATGTGATTAAGCGTTTATGTTTTTCTTTAAATATTACTACTCATATTACCTTTTACATTCAATAAATATTATACTACAAAAGTCACATTTCTCAGAAAAAAAATTCTTAGTGCTATTATTTTCATGTAGTTCTCTCACTGAACTGGACACTAAAGTAGAGACAATTAGCGCTTACCATTTTAATTTGTATGATAAATTTGCATACACATTTTCGCTGTATGAAACAAGGAAGAAATGTTATTTATTTTGACTACAAGTAGGAATGTAGGATTAAGATTTGTCCTAACATTATTAAATATTAAAAACTAGAATGACTTAAGTCATAAAATGAATATGAAGATCATGAGAACTAAATGGACTTCAAATAACATTACATAAAATAATGTAATTTGGTATACAATAAACATTTCCAACACATTATAAAGACAGAGTTATTCGATATACAATTGAATAACTCCCTTGTCAAAAATCAATTCTCGTTAGATAAAATGACGAAACATAAAAATAATATCATTAAAATATAAAAATATTTGAGAGAACATGATATCTCTGAAGGAAGCAGGATAAAATTTAAAAGCAATGAAAGAAATTGCAAAAAAAGTTTGAAAACGTGTATGTCAAAAAAGCAACAACCATTATTAATTTTAAAAGATTTAAAAGGTAGACTATAAGAAATTTTACTAATACAATATGTACTAAAATAAAACAACCATGTACAGTTTTTTGCTTACAAATTAGCAAAGAAAAAAGCTAAATATTTAATGTCAGTGTGCTAACTCTTGAATCATGTGGAAAGGTAAATTAGCATAACTAATTGGGAAAACAATTGGGTAGCATATGACTCACAGATTTGACCTATTGATTGTGTTACATAAACACTAAATTAAGATAATATTTTATATCTTTAAAAAAATCACTCAAATTGTTTTTTAAGGGCTAACTTATAATTTAAAAAACTCTGTAAGTAAATTATCATATAGGAACATACTTAAACATAATTGACTATTATTTCTAAGGAATAATAAGAATAAACACCATTATTTCTAAGGAATAAATGTGTTCGCGGTTGTCCTTCTTTATCTGAAGTTTCCCTTTTCACTTTATCATTTACTAATGTCCAACCACAGTCTGAAGATATTAAAGAAAATTCATGTGTATAATCATGCATTCTTCTGAGAATTGTTATAATTGTTTTATTATTGTTGTTGTTAATCTTTATTGTGCTTAACTCATGAATTAAAATTTATCATTGGTATGTTTGTATTTTTTTTGTAACAGAATCTTAAATTTACTCTTGACAATTTGGAGATTGCCTCATTATTTGAAAGATATCCAATTTTAAGTTTACACAATGAAGAAATACACTTTTTACAAATTCAGCCATAGTGGTCATTGTTCCTCTCTGCAGTACCTTTATCCTTCTTCAGTCAGTGGCAGAATGACCTTTTATAATGAAAACATTATAATCTGTGTTTCTTTTCTTCTTTTACCTTTACTTTTTTTTTTTAATTTATGTATTTTACTTTAGGTGCATACTATATCTGGCATTTCTCCCCATGTTATCCTTCCCCACCCTCCCCTCCTTCCCCACCCCACTCCTTCCCCACTGCCCTTGTCTCTCCCCTGCCCCCCAAACTGCCCTCAGTGTGTGATGCTCCTCTCCCTGAGTCCACATGTTCTCGTTGTTCAACACCCACCTATGAGTGAGAACATATGGTGTTTGGCTTTCTTTTCTTGTGTCAGTTTGCTGAGAATGATGGTTTCTAGATTCATCCAAGTCCCTACAAAGGACACAAACTCATCATTTTTTATGGCTGCGTAGTATTCCATGGTGTATATATACCACATTTTCTTTGTCCAGTCTATCATTGATGGGCATTTGGGTTGGTTCCAGGTCTTTTATTGCATACAATAACTGTAGATACATTTTAACAGGATATGTAGTGATGTTTTAATACAGATAATGTATAGTAATCAGACCAGGGTAATCGGTAATCAGCATATCCATCATCCTAAATGTTTATTATTTGTTTCTGTTGGGAACATTCACAATGCTCCTTCTAGCTATTTGAAATGACATAATGTCTTCTTGTTAATTATAGTCATCGTACAGTGATATTGACACTAGAATATATTCCTGCTATCTAGCTGTCATTTTTTTCCCCTGATCTTCTCAGCCTTTAGTATCCTCTGTTCTACCTAAACAACATAGTATATATTGAGTTTGGTACTATCAGTAGTTTCAGGCATCCCCTGGGGTTTTCAGACAGTATTCACCATGGCTAAGAGGGGACTACTATATAATTTTTTTTTGTAGACAGAGTCTCGCTCTGTTGCCCAAGCTGGAGTGCAATGGCACAATCTCAGCTCACTGCAACCTCTGCCTCCAGGGTTCAAGCGATTCTTCTGCCTCAGCCTCCTGAGTAGCTAGGACTACAGGTGCCTGCCACCACCTCTGGCTAATTTTTTGTATTTTTAGTAGAGATGGGGTTTCACCTCATTAGCCAGGATGGTCTCGATCTGACCTCATGATCCACCCATGTTGGCCTCCCGAAATGCTGGGATTACAGTCATAAGCCACCGTGCCCAGTCTGTATAATGTTTTTAAAAATAAAATAGCCTTAGAATTTTAAATAGAGTCTGATGAAATGAAGCTCTAGAATTGTAGGAAAATATTAACATGGTTATCTATGAAATGTGGAATTATCATATATATTTTTTCTTTTTTAAATCTCTTTCTGTGTTTTCCAGATGAATTGGGAATGTGACTAATAGAGAAAAAAAATCCTAAAACTCTTAATTTTAGGTTACATTTCCAGTTATCATTATTATGTTTTGCCCTCAGGAGCAACTTTTTATTTTGTGAGCACAGTGTGCCAGTCTATATGGAGAGGTTTCTGCCATAAATGTATTACAACAAGTTCACTAATAATATCTTGTAACCTAAAAGCCTGATCTTCGAAGTTTATGGTTTGGGCAAATAATTGTAGCTTATGTCATAAGGATTGGGCACATACAATATGCTGCTTCTTCTGTTAGAATTTTTGTGTGACTATTTATCTTTTTCACTACAATCAAGGTTGAGAAACAATGGATTCTATTTTCTGAATCCCTGCCAATAGAAACTATTTTTCACATTTGCTTCTGACTAATGTTCTTGTCACTTAAATTTAGTTAATTTTCTTTTTAAAATAGGTGGGTATTCTGGAACTCAGGAAACTAAATATAATACATGAATTAATACACTTAATTGTGATTGTCTTCTTCAGGACAAACGTGTCTCTGTTCCCTCTTTTCTTCATATTTTTTGTCTTTGTTCCATGCTTCATTTATACTTTAGAATATTATTATAGTAGAGAGGAAATAAAAAAAACAGGCATGTACTATACCCAATGACAATATGATTCTCTACTTCTGTGGGTCATCTAACTGTATACCTGAAGTTACAACTGGAAAATATTTACTACATCTTGGGACCTCAAAAAGTTTTCTACAAAATACATTACGAAAAACAAAAAGGGAGAAAAGCTGTTTCGCAGAGTTTAAGCCTATAGTGATTGTTAAAAAATGGTTTTGAAGAATCCGGAAATTAAGACCAGAAGTAATGAATGGTGTGTTTTATAGATGACGTATGCAAGGTTATTTAGGAAAAGGGAGGTGGATGCTAGGATGACAAATAGTCATGAGATGAAGTATTTTTTATCTACATTAAATTAGAAGTTAAGTTTTTTTTTTTCCAGGCACTTTAAAGATATGATCAATTTAACCTAATTTTTAAGTTATGCAACGTGTTTTTATTTTATTTCTGATAGTAAATATTTTACATTCACAAATAAAATTATAGATATACATACTTCTCAGAATATGATGAACTGTGAATTTTTAAATTAACTACTAACCTTTTCCCTACCCCAAATAAAACAACTAAATCATGCTCAGGATTGCTTACTTTTATATCTACAGAGATACCTTTCCAGATATAAGGGGTGTCACAAGTTATAATTTTACAGGCCAGGGAAGCGATGTAAAATGGAATTGAATTGAAATAACAATTTGACATAATCACAGTAGCTAGCTTCTGTTTGAGGAAGGAAGAGAAAAACTTTACTTACGTATAAAAAAGAATCTTCCAAAAAATATACCACGGTCTCCATGTAGTTTAAAAAAAAAAAAAAGAAAAGAAAACGAATTTTAAAACCCTCTTTAGAATAGGACCCAGCAACTTTTATACAGATATTTCCTGAGGGTTGGTAAGAGTTTATCAAAGCCTGGAGAAAATTAGCACTAGCATTATCTTCTAAACAAACTTCTAGTTCTAGAACTTAACTATTTTAACTCCCAGAAGCCAGCGAGAAATTTGAATGACAATGTAAATAATCACATAAGAAGCAAGGCTGCTGTTCTATGTTGCTATTAGATTTTATTTCACTGGGGGATATAAAACCTAACTAAAGAATACTTTATTAGAACCTTTATTGATATTCACATTGGCTACCTGAAGAAAAATATTGAGATTTTGTAAAGTAATAATTCAAAATATTTAATCTCGTGTTTCTTAGGAAGACAGTAATAGCTTCATAGTAAATGAGAAAAATTTTGGACAAACTATTTACTTTTGACTGTTTGCTTCTATTTCTTAGAATTTTCTCTGTTCCCTAGTCGAATATTGCACAATGAGCTATAGAAAACTAAGTTAATGAAATTTATGCTGGTATATTGTATCACATATCTGTGTTGAGAATTACTATAGCAGTATGACAAGAGGAAATTTACTGTAAAAGAACCTAAAGAAAATCTATGTTTATACATTGCAGAAATGCTTTTCCATATTGCTTAGAAAAAATTCTTCACATGATTGCAGTCTAATTTATTTAATGATAATCTTTATTACAAATGAGGTCATATACTATTCTGCTAAACTTATTTGCTTGAAATATTAAGATTAAATGATCATGCCAGATGAAGAGGTAAGTCAGAACTAGAGGGCTCAACGTGAAAATAAAAACATAAAAACATGTTTATGGGATGTGGAAAAGCCTTTACTCCTGAGTCCTTACATCTGGAAATTTAGCCTTCAAAGCTAAAGAAAGACATATGGGCAAAGAGCTATCAAATAACTAGTGTGATCGTTCCTTGTGCATTTTAATCTTTTCAGACATGGTTCAAAAATTTAAGGGTTTCAAAACATGCTAAGAACTTAAAAACTTTGAGAACTATTACATAAACGAGAGATAAAGGAATGGAATCAGAGAAATTCAGAAAGCAGCATCAAAAATACAGTTACTATCAGTGAAATAAAATATAGTGCTTCTTTCTTGAAGGATTTTACCAAATGAGAGAGTCCAGATTTTGGAGGAAACCAGGTACTTAATTTGGTAATTGGTTGCAGAAGTGTATTAAAAAAGAAAAAGTCCTAACAATAGCAAGGAAAATTGTATTATAGCCAAAGCAATACAAAAATACAAAGAATTCAGCCATCAGAAGACACACACACAGACACAGACATACGATTTGGAATAATAACATGGAAGTAAGAAGAACTTACCGTTTCATACACCAGTCTTGAATTAACTTGGATTATATTAATTAACTTTATCAATGAGCTTTGTAATACATTACCTGTCCTGAATTTCAATTATTGCCTGGAGTGCTGACAAGGGATAATATGCCGACTCAGAGACATTCCGTGATACTAAGGGGAAATAAGTATAGAATGCAAATACAGTAAAATTAAAGCTAACAAAATAATTCTTATTTTTACTTCCACATAACTACAGAAAGGTTTTGTGATTGCTGAAATTTAAAATGAATGTTGACAGCATTTCATATGAGAGTAATTAAAACATGGCATTTCTGTGAATATGGGGGATCTAAATGAAAAAAAAGGTGAATGTGAGGTACGTTATAAGAAGATATTCCTATCTGAATTTAGTACATGAACCATATTTAGTACATGAACCCTTAAACAAAGGGTTCAGCTCTGGTGATAAGTCTTGTTTTTCCTGTATTTTTCCTTGATTCTCATTCTTCTAACTCTTCTCACTTCCATTTCCTTGATATTCTGTTTTTTCTTCTTTGTATTACTTCTCTCTTCTTTCCACTCCCATTTAATCAGAATGATTACCCTTATTAATTGCATTCATCAAATAGCACTCCAATGAGTGTAATGCCCATAACATGTATATGTTGACATCTATATAAATCAATTAATAAACTAGAACCCAAAATGACTAAATAACTGAATCCATATCTATTCACAGTTTTATTAAAAATAGTCCAAATAAATTAAACGTCTCTGTTTGTCTTTTCTAAACCAATATATGTATGTTAATAATTTTTCCCCCAGTGAAGTCTTAACAATTAAAATATAAAATTTCCCCAAAATGACCCAAGTATTATATAAGTATCAGACAAATTAACCAACCTAGGGTAATGGGAAGAGGCATACCATTTGGTCCTAAAGTGTCTTCAGTCTTTTAAAATGTTATTATTAATTACCACTTCGATATTACTCCTATCTCACACTGTTATAAAGAACTACCTGAGACTGGGTAATTTAGGAAGAAAAGAGGTTTAATTGACTCACAGCTGAGTAGTCTTAACTGGAAGCATGGCTGTTTAAACCATCAGATCTGGTGAGAACTCACTCACTGTCACAAAGACAACAAGGGCAGAATCTACCCCCATGATCCAATCACCTCTCATCACGTTCCTTTCCCAACATTGGGAATTACAATTCAACATGAGATTTGGGTAGGGACACAGAGCCAAACTATATCAACTTCCCACAGATATCTCCTATTCTACCACAAATAGTTTCTATTGCTTTATCTCCATGATGTCCACCCACACTGAAGTTTCAAAAAGACAAAACAAAAGAAAAAAGACAAAACCAAAAGAAAAGCCAGGCAGAATATTTCCTGGAAAGGATTTAATTGTGTTTCTACAAAATTTAAATGTTGAAATCCTAACTCCCAGTACCTTAGAATATGATCTTATTTGGAAACAAGGTTTGTGGCAGATGTAATTACCTAAGGGGAGGTCATATTAGAGTAGGGTGGATTTCTAATTCAATATGATTAATGTCATAATAAAAGGAGAAAATTGGTAGTTAGATGCATTCACAGGATGAATGCTGTGTAAAGATGAAGGCAGAGATACAATGTAAGCAATGCCGAAGATTGCCAGCAAACCACAAGAAGCTCTTAGAGGGGGATGAAACAGGTTATCTCCCGATGCCCTCAGAAGTAACTAATTCTGGTGAAACCTTGATATTGGACTTCCAGCCTCCAGAACTGTGAGAAAATACACTTCTGTTATGTAAGCCACCCAATTGGTGGTACTTTGTTAAAGCAGGAAACTAACAAACTTTTCCTTCCCTATTAATTTCTTGGGCTTAAATTCCCACAGTCCAGATAAAATTGTGATTTCATCACAATAGTAAATGTAATTCATTGTTGCTCCAATATGAAGGTTAAATGTAACGTCTTTGGTGTAGCCATATTATATTGCCATGTGAAATGCTAGTATTGAATACCATACCGTTTAGAGAAGACTCAGTAATAGCTAGCTCTTGTTGCCACCTGGACATTGATATTTGTGGTCTTTCTCGCTCTCTTTCCCTCTTTCTCTGTCTCTCTAGAATACACACACACACACACGCACACACACACACAAAATAATAATAATAATTTAATAAAGAAATAGAACAGTTAATTTGAGAGTTTTGCTGGTTCTTACACAGGGTGAAGTAAACCCTATGCTGCCCATGCACAAAAATCACAAAAGCTAACAACCAAACCAAAGCACAGGTCTGCAAGCCTGCAAGCTTTATACAATATTAAGCTGAGTCTTCAAGTAATTCTTTAAGTGGCAAAGGTTGCTGGACACTGTAGTTTCATTGCTTAACATATGTAATTATAAGAAAACAAATTACAGGTATAAAATGAGACAAGCGGAGAGCTTTTATATGGCTAAAAGTGCAGTTCATTCATAAATGAAAGGAAATATTATATTACCCAAGGTATAGAGGAGAATCATTTATTGCTTCTTCTACTGGAATAAATAATTTATCATCTTTATGAAGTATGTATTGATTCTCTCTATGTAAAACAAAAGAAAATGATACAAATATTTCTTAATATTTTATTTTCCTCAAAACATAGATCCACAATCTATTCATAATTGTAATGGCCTGAAGGCAATTGAAACCTTTTCATTCATCTCAATAATATTTTTAATTTATTTATTGGTATATCCATAGCATCATTCTCCTCTGAGGAGCTTAGGCTATTCTTACAAGATTCAATACCAGATTCATTCCTGTGATAATGCTAGGTTGTTTAAAAGCAATGTAGTTTAAAAAAATCAGTATAATACCGGTTTCCAAGGCTCAACAACAAAGAAACCACTATCACATCACTTTCAATCAAGGGGTGATGAAGAGTGACCAATGGGTGAATTGGCAGAAGTCACAGCCAGAGAGAAAGGAGAGAGGAAACTGTGCTATGTTATGCCTCTCTGAGTCATATTAAATACCAACATATAGCTGTAGAGAGAATAGAGAGAAAACTTGTAAAGTGATGAAGCCTTTATCCTTGTTTTACTTCCCTTTGGAAGCAACAGCCAGTGTGTCAAATGTTTACCTCTGTAACTGATGGAAAAAGATGAATACATGACAAGAATGGTGTAAACTAATAAATAGCACTAGAAAATAAAGTTATACAATAATTTTATGTTTATGTTTATAATTATGTGGTTTATGAGTTTCCTGGGATTGCTGTATCAAATTAATACAAACTGATATCTCAAGACAATAGAAATTTATTTTCTCATGGTACTGGTGGCCAGGAGTTGAAAATCAATGTCATTGGGTCAAAGTCAAGAAGTTACAGGACCACACTTTCTTAAGAGGCTATGATGGAGAATTTGTTCCTTGCCTTTAACATTTTTGTTTTTAAAATAAATAATAGTTATTATTAAAAATAAAAAAAATGTTAAAGGTAAGGAGAAAATTCTCTATGAGAGCCTCTTGAGAAAGAGGCTGATATAATGGATACATAATAGCTGTACATATTCATGTGGTGCAGGTGATTTTTTTATGTAAGCTTACAACGTATAATTATCAAATCAGGGTAATTAAGATATCCAACAAATCAATAATTTATTATTTCTTTGTGTTAGGAACAGTATCATTCCATTTTTTAAGTTATCTTGGAATATGCAACAAATTATTGTTAACTATAGTTGCCCTATGGTGCCATCAAACACTTGACCTTGTTCCTTCTAGCTAACTGTATTTCTGTCGCCATTAATCATCCTCTCTCTATGCTCCCCTCCTCACTATCTTTCTCAAACTCTAGTAACCATCATTCTCCTCTCTGTCTTCATGAGTTGAAGTTCCTTTTAGCCCCCACATAAAAGTGAGATTTGACAATGTTTGTCTTTCTGTGTTTGGCTTACTGCACTTAATGCAATATTCTCAACTTCCATCTATGTGTTTTTCTGTGAATGATAGGATTGCACTGTTTGTTTATGGCTCAATAATATGCCATTGTGTGTATGTACCCTATTTCCTTTATCTATTGGTCCGTTTACAGCTCCTAGTGGCTGTCAGAATGATTTAGCTTGTGGCCACATCACTCTAATCTCTGCTTCTATCTTTTAACATTGCATTCTCATTTGTGTGTCTGTGCTGTCTCCCTCTTCCTCCCTTTTATAAGAATACATGTGATTGCATTTAAGGTCTATCCGGGTAATTGAAGATAATTTTATCTCAACATATTTAATATGTGACCGGGTGTGATGGCTCACACCTGTAATTCCAGTACTTTGGGAGGCCCAAGTGGGTGGATCATTTGAGGCGAGGTGAGGTGGGGGGTGAAGACCAGCCTTGGCAACATAAAGAAATCTGGTCTCTACTAAAAATACAAAAATTAGCCAGGTGTGATGCAGCAGCTACTCAGGAGGCTGAGGCAGGAGAATTGCTTGAACCTGGGAGGTGGAGGTTGCAGTGAGCTGAGATTGCACCCCTGCACTCTAGCCTGGACAACAGAGTGAAAATCAATCCCCCCCAAAAAAAAGATACTTAATATAAGCATATTCAAAAAGTCCTTGTTTAGCCATATAAGTTAACATTCAGAAATATGAGAGATTAGGATGTGAATATTTTTTGGAAGTCTTTTTTCAGCTTACAAGCGATTTTATACATATATATAACCACTTGTGTGTATACATAAATACACTTATATATATATAATCACATATATACACACACATGTACACATGAACACACATATATGTATATGTTTATGTACATGTGTATGTTTAAAATATCTGTAGGAAATACTAGAAAATGTTTTTGTTATGTTTGGGTATGAGGATTTGGGGGAATTTAAGTTTTATATTTTAATTTTATTTTGTTATTTTCCCAATTTTACTTTATAGGTGCTAATTTTAAAATTAAAATAATAATAAGTATTTTTACCTTCAAATATTTTATTTATTTTCATGAGTCAAATCTACTGGGTCATTTAACCAGGCATGGAATCCAGATGAAATCATTATTTTAATTTTTTTGCAAGGAATTAAGTCATGATAAAAGTTACAAAAATTACACGTTTATGTTTAATATAGAATATAATCTTTAAAATACCTTAATTGATGACCATTACAATGTGGAAACACTTATTCTTTTAGATTATAATGAAAATGAAATGTATCTTTTTTTTATTGAATCTTATATAAGAAAAGACATGTCAGTGTCCCAAAAAAGATGTGAATACAGCAGTAAGAACTGAAAAAAGAGAATTGAATAAATACTATCAATTAAGAATAAACAGAAGTTTTAAAGTTCTTTAAAATGTTTTCACTATAAATCCAAAGTAAATACCAAACATTTCATATAAAATTTGTCAAAAGAGTTTTCTACTTTCAGAAATATGCTCACTCCAAAGTTTTCTTCAATGACCTTCAAAGGAAAAATACTCCAAATTTTACCTAAAACAACATGCAGGTGAAAAATATCTAATTTTATTGCTTCAGTAACTCAAAAAATAGAGAATGGAATTTCACCAAATTTTCAATGAAAATTCTCATTTACGAATCGGGAGAAAAATGATGATGGATTTCAAGCCAATGTATTTTTGAAGGCTAAAAGTGGCTGCAAATAGGAATAAGGAAGAAATGTCTCCTCAGCTCCTGTAATAGAGTGGTGCATGATGCTGTAATAAGTGCAATCAATTTTTATTAAACAAAAATGAAAATAATGTCAAGTCCTTTGTCAATCACATTGTAACTGGAATCATCTCCAAAATATATAAATCTTTTGAATGTGTTTTTCCTCCAATTTTGTTTAATAACATAGCTTTTACTAAGCTTTTTTAATTGCATTTAGAAAACACTTTTGATAAATAGAACTACCATGATCTTTTTTATTATATTAATACATTGATAGAAGACTAACAATTTGCCAGTATTTCAACCTTTGTTTATAATATACATACTTTCTTGTTACTACTCTAAAACACAAGTATAGATAATGCAAGTTATTGGACATTTGAGTTTTAAACATATTTATGTTTTTGTTTTGTAGTTTTAGATTTAAATATTCTTAGTATATTTTTATCTAATCTCATTGTCATAATCACTATCAAAATGCTTAAATCATGTTCCTCATTTTTGCAAAGCACTTTAACAATTATACTTATCATTCTAAGTATCGCAGTTAAGTGAAACTTGTCTGTCATCATTAAAATCTGTCCTTCACAAAGACTTAATTTAGTGCAGCCCAGCTGCTAGCCACTACCAGGGCACCGAAAAAGCATCTCCCTGAGACAGTGCTCAGGCCTTGCCAAAGTTCTCAGACTTATAGAGAATTTTCTTGCACCCGAAAGACACGTACAAGCATCACTCCCTAACTCAAGACCTGTTTTGTTTATGTTTTCCTCCTTGGACCATAACTGCTAAAAAAAAAAAAAAAGTGCATGACTACTTATACACTTATTCTTGTAACAAGCAGGTGGACTCCATTCCCACTGCTCTTCTTTGACACCCCCGCCCCCAACAATGGGCCACCAAGATGAGAGAGTTGCTTCACACCATTTATCCTTTGAGACTGGTGGGAAATTCCCATCTACATCAGGATTATTCATCTCCAGCCCCCAGGCACTCTAACACCCCCATTAGAATCTTCCTGTTTTGCTCTTGCTTTCTTCTTACAAAACCTAAGCCTTTCACCTTGGAAAATACTTCTGCAGTTTGCTGTGTAAGTAACAAACTTCATTTCATGTATAAACACTTGTTTTTATTTGGAATCAAAGAAGAACAATAACATCAAGTTCTTGGGACTCCAGTTGTAGCTGTCAAAGAGAAACCAGTGAAAATGAGTTGGTAATTAAACTTATGTCTAACAAACAGCAAACTTAATTCAGTTGTTAAGGAAAAATGCCACCAGGCACAGTTAAACAAGCAAGAAATATTTATGTTCACACCATTTCAATAGGATTCAAAACTATTCCAAAAGAGAAAAGATATTGAACTCAACTACTGTGAAACACAAAGTTAGGAGGGGTTTTATTATTTATTTATTTATTTTTAATTATTATTTTTTGAGACAGTGTCTTGCTCTGTTGCCAGGCTGGAGTGCAGTGGCATGATCTTGGTTCACTGCAACCTCCACCTCTCGGGATCAAGCAGTTCTCCTGCCTCAGCCTCTGGAGTAGCTGAGATTACAGGTGCGTACCACCACGCCCAGCTGATTTTTTGTATTTTAAGTAGAGATGGGGTTTCACTATCTTGGCCAGGATGCTCTCCATCTCTTGCCTGGGCCTCCCAAAGTGCTAGGACAAGAGGAGTTTTAAATGCTGGGCTGAGCTAATAGAAAAATCCTGAAGGATTTTAGGAAGATTAGTCAATGCGATTATTCTATCTGGTTTGCTAATTGGCATTTATCAAAGATAGGCTTCCACCCTCCCAAAGAAACTTGAATGTAATCAAGAAAGATAAAGGTGCTATCTTTCTTGATTACATTACAAAGGATTGTTCCTATGTCCCTGAGAAAGACATTCCCAGGCTGTGGACAATTTCCATGTCTAGGAGGCAGAGAAAGAATTTACAATTGCAAGTTTTCTAAAGTAAACGCACTAAGAAAAGGGAGGTAAGGGACCTCTGGTTAGGAAGAAACCAATCTAAATCTTAGTCAAGCTTCAGGAAGCAATAAGGTCCTCCTGGTCACAAGGTAAAAATTATATTTTGTTGTCAATAAGAAATGCCAGTGTCTTCCAAAATATATGTAAAATATTTGATGAGGTTGTCTATCTTTTACCAAAGCATTTTTCTGTGTGTGTGTGTGTGTGTGTGTGTGTGTGAATTAGGTTAATTAAGGTGTCCACATCATCATCTTAAGAATGTGTGACATAAAATTGAGTACATGTTAATAGGCTAAAACAAATGACTATGATATGTTTCTGTTCTTTCTCATTTTATAAAGAGAGAATTCTATCTTATCAAAGTACAGGATAAAATCATCAATTTATGATCAGAATAACACCTTACATTTTAAATCCTGATTGTGTTGCTTACAATGGGGGTTAAATCCTTGTAGGATTTTTTTTTAACATTTAAATTAAAAAAATGGATGAAATTTGTGTGGTAAATTTCTGACAACCATATCATAAAGAATGGTGTTTACCTAATATGTACGTGTGACATGTGTGAATGTGTTTTAGAAAACAGTCATCAATTTTATTGTTTTTGAAAAAAAAACTCCAGGTCTTAAAACCAAATGGACCTGGGTTTGAGTCACAAATCTGCCACCCAGTAGCTATGTTATAATGCACAGTGTATCTAATCTCTCTGAGACTGATTTTCCTTATCAGTAAAATGGTGTTCATTATTCTGCCACGTTTCATTTTCTAAAGATAGCCACAACAATGTCTCCTATCTTTGATGCTGTTTGCAATGTGATCCTGCCACATTTTTGTTAAATAGCAGAATCCTTCACCCGCTTGACTGTGGGTAGGTCTTGTAACTGCTTTGTCAAACTCTCTGTGTGGCACCTCACTTGGCCTAACAGTTTTTACTTCTTGACTTTTGGGAGCCCACAACTGTGTAAGAACTGTGACTGCCTTGGACTTGTCTTGCTTGGGAAACCCTCGTCATGTGGATAACATGCTATTTTGCATGGAGAGGGAGAGTGGCTAAGGAAGATCAATGTGTTAGACAGGAGAATGAAGAGAACATCTAGAATTCCCCACACAACTGTGAAGGCGAAATTGAATCTTCACGTGATCTCAGCCACAGTTGCTTTTCCATTATAGCCAAATGCAAGATCTAAGGAAAGAACTATCCCTTTGAGTCCAGTCAAACCACGAAAGCATGAAACAACATACTGTTTTATTTGTCGTTGTCGTTTTCAGTCACCAAGTTTTGGGTAGTGTGTTATGCAACAAAGGATTGTTGGAACAATATCAAAATTTTGTAGTATGTCCATTACTTTCTACATACACTTTATAATTTGGAGATGACCATCTTTACTGAGCTTAAATTAATACAGGGCCAGGTGCAGTGGCTAATGCCTGTAATCCCAGCACTTTGAAAAGCTGAGGCAGATGGATCATTTAAGGCTAGGAGCTCAAGACCAACCTGGACAACGTGGTGAAACCCCAACCCTTCTAAAACAGTACAAAAATTAGCTGGACATGGTGGCACATGCCTGTAATCGTAGCTCTTCTGGAGTTTGAGGCAAGAGAATTGTGTGAACCAGGAAGGCGGAGGTTTCAGTGAGCTGAGATTGTGCCACTGCACTCCAGCCTGGGTGACAGATGGAGACTCTGTCTCAAAAAGCATAAGTAATGTTATTTTTTTCTCAAAACGTATTTTTTGTATCATGGTCTATAAATTTTTACCCTTCTTTGTGGCTCTATAATATCTCTTGCTACAAGTCGTCAAAATTAATCAAAATAAGCATACAGAAGCCTTCTAAACAATGAACAATAATAAAATAAAGTTACACAGAATATATAAAAGAAATTGAAGCTTACTATTTATTTGGGAGTAACTAGAAAAGGCATTAAAGTTTTTAAAGAAGACGTCATTTATTATGGCAAAGCTACAGTAGCTGGAACTGGATTCTCTCTCTAAATTCTCTGCAAAATACAGGAAACACAAAAACCAGATCTTCTCAACCCACACACCAACAATGAATCGTGATGACATTTGGCATGCATAATACTAACTTAATAACTGTTGGGGGAATTTGTAAACAGGCTGCAACACTTTCTAACTTCTTCCATTAGGAGGTGTACTTTTCCCCCAATTTCTGTATCCGACAGGCCTATGCCTTGCTTTGACAAGCTCTGAGCTTGCACAAAGACACTCTGACACTTTTAAGCCTTGTAGCTTTTGCTCTTGATAAGAGTTCATGAGCACCCAGATTCCAAAATATCTATGTTGAATAGACGGTTGGTTGATGTCTGAGAGACCTTGTGGAGCAGAGATATCTTCTCAGACGAGTTTTTCCTTGACCAATAAACAGACACCTGACATGGCAGTTGATTCCAGCCAGACATAAGTGAGTCTTTCAAAGAAACTAGCAGAAGAACCATCCAGTTGAGGTCAGCCCTACTTGCTAACCCACAGTACCGTAACCTCAATAACTCGTTTTTAAGACACTGAGTATTGGAGTGTTTTGTTTGGGCACAAAAGCTGACACAATAAGTTACTAATTATTTTAAAAATAAAAGAATATAGTGATAAGACTACTGGACACTTTAGTAAATATTAATCTCCTCTGAGTAAAAATCAATTATTAGTTATATTTTTCTAATTGGGATATTAGGATATAGATAGAATAGGTAAATTTAAATTGTGATTAAAGATTAGAAAACTAATTAGGCATTTAGACACTTTTTTAGAATTACATTGAACCTAATTTTTTAGAATTAATTGTTTACAATTACATTGATGTTGAATTACATTCAACATCATACTGTTTAATAGCCCTGTTTTACAGCACAGGGAACTAAGAGTTGAAAAACACTTGCTCAAAGCTAGGATCAAAAACATATATCTTCTATCTCTCAGGTCCATGATCATTCCATTTCAAATTATATTCTTAAACTGTTGTTTCTGTTTTCCATATTTTCTACTTTACTATATTGAACTCTTTGACAATATTTACTATCCATCAAATGTCTTTAAATATTTTGAAATAGTATGCCACATTGTTAAACATACAAAAAGATTTCAAATAAAAATATAATCACAACTGGATGAAACCTTCAGAAATTAAATCAAAATTTGAATAAAGTTTAAATAATAGAATATAAATGCTTAGTGTTGACAGTTGTCATAATGAGTATTTTAAAGGAGCATATTTAATCCTTGTATCAATAGCAACAACTCTTCTGTTTGGAAAGGTAGCAATAATTTTTTTTTTCTATGAATAATACACTTTTCGCTAGAGAGATATTGTGGTGCATTAACATTACAGTAAAATGAGGTATCCAATATATTTTGCCTGTATTGTGATTTACAAGTTAAGAGAGGTTCATTCATATGAAAATAAATAAGGTATAGGTATAACTCTCAGGGGATAGAAACATTATATGTGATGATATCTAAACAATTCTAGTATTTCCTGAGATGGAGCCATAAAATTGTCAATTTCTCTTCTAAATTATGGTTTCCACAAAAAGAGTTTTTTTTTACTCTAACGTTTTAGTGTTTGGTGCTGATCTGTCATTTTTTGTTTTGAAAAAGTAACAAAATAAAAACAAAACCCTGTGTTCTTTAACTTACTTATCACAGTTCCTTAAAGACACATTGTTCTTCATTGTGAGAAGAATTTAGAATATTTTTTCCTTTCTTTTTATATGTCAAATCTTGGTATGAAGAATGTGGCAAATTTTCCTGACAGTCATGGTGGAATAAACTCTGTTCAGATCTTCTTGCAAAAATTGACACTTTCTCTCTACTTAACAACAATGTGTCAGCTTCTCCATCCTACAGCAAAATGATCATCAGTACTGTCACTCATATTGTACGATCATAGGGAGTGACCTCAAGCCAGTGTGGTTGACTAGGTTATTCTTCTCTCCACTCAGGTGGAGTGCTGGTTGAAGACAAAAGTAGAAGTATTTGTATAAACTAAATAATATATTAGTCATAATTTTTATTTAAAACTTTGTTTTATGTATTCGAAAATAGCCGTTTGTTTTTGGTAATCATATTTGCATACATGTAAGTGACAAGGTAAAGGTGAGAATGGGAAAATGATGTCTTTGTTTATATTTTTCTGAATATACAACTTATTTGTAACTTAAGAATTTATGAAATGTATCAGATAACCTTATTACATGGTAATTATGATAAAAAAAAATAAGTGTAAGAGGCATATCCAGGGGAAAAATGCAAAAGAGAAATATCATGTTTCAGGAAAATAAAATGGGGGAGTGGAAGGAGAGTGTCCTTCACGTTCTTATCTGAGTTTACTAATGCTACAAGACAGTATTTAAGCACTGGTTTTCTTCCCTGATAAACATGTAGAACCAAGTGACATGCAGCAAGGTCAGTGTAAAGAAGTTTCTAGATATCAGAGAAGATGCTGACAATGATTCTAGCTCCCTTCTGCATGGGCTAAAGTAGAAATTAATGAAGGAGTTCATATAAGAAGGCTATTACCAAAACAAAGGAAGAATGTTTTGAACACTATATTTTTGGATATTAAAAAAATGAACTCAAGAAGGCTACATGTATCTTATGAGTCTGAAATAATCAGATAGTGTTGCCTGACTTAAATTTCTTGAATATGTGGATTAAAATTTCTGAAATATTTTAATACTTCTTACATAATATATTATCCATTTTAATACTATGAATATATTTTACCTGGTTTTATTTCTCCAGTTGCACATATAATTGTCATAGAAGGTTCCAATAAAAGCAATGAGCTTCCTTTATCAGACAGGCTAGGTCAGGACACTGGCCAGGAGTATGTGCTTTAATATCTTGGATCTAGGTTAGGTAAAATAGTTATCCCAACAAAAAAAGAATTAGAGGACAGTTAAAGTTTAGGGGAGAAAGTGCATATTCAGGCATAAAAATGTTACCCTAATGATCAATTCTGAGTGGGGGTGCAGAGCCGGATACCAAGAACAAGATTGAAGAATTGAATGACAGAGTAATACTTAAAAGAGCAGAGAGAAAGGATGGAATCAAATACACCTGTTCTAAATATGGCTATAGACTTTGAGCTCATTTCTTCCATTGTCTTATGATATGTTTCAAGTGTTTAAACGGAATACATTTTGTTGTACTTTCTTTTGGTGTGTTGTTTTTTATTGGAAGCACTACAGCATAGTTTCATGGTACTAGAATGTCATCTTATTTAGAACCACCTGAGGAGTCTTTTAAAAGGTAGATGCCTGAATCTCATTTCCAGAGATTCTGATTTAGCAGACATAGAATCTGCTTTGTATTTAATACCTCTTCAAATTTCTTGGTGCAGTTTTATTTCCATGAACTGAGAAAATATGATATCATAAGTGAAAGCATAAACTATGAGATTCGTTTTGAAGGTTAACTTCAAAACATATTAAATGTGAGACTTTGAAACATCCTAACCCTGGTTCTCATCAACAATAAAATAGACTAAATAATAATTCCTTCACAATTTTTAATGATTAAATCTGGATGTATGTAAAACACATGCTGCAGAGTATCTAATATTTTATAGATAGCTATGAACATAGATGAATCTATATTTTTTAATAAAGAAAAAAGAGGACAAATTCAGAATTTTAATCCTCAGTTGTCCTAACCCCACCTCCCAAATGTGCCTGATTCCTTCTCCTTGCCTGATTGAAGTATTACTCTGTCATTCAAGGGTTCGACCTTGTCCTTAGTACCTGGCTCTGCTCCCCTACTCAGAATTGTTCATTAGGGTAACCATTTTAATGCCTGAATATTCACTCTCCCCTCTACTTTAACCACCCTGTAATTTTTTTTTTTTAGCCAAGATAACAGTTTTACTTAACCTAGATCCAAGAAGTTAGAGTACATACTCCTGACCAGTGTCTGACCTAGTCTGTCTGACAAAGGAAATCATTGCCTTTATTGGTACCTTCTATGACAATTATATATGCAATTGGAGAAATAAAACGAGATAAAACATATTCATAGTATTAAAATAGATAATGCCATTATGTAAGAAGTATTAAAATTCTTTAGAAATTTTAATCCACATAGTCAAGAAAGTCAAGTAAGGTAATGCTACCTGATTATTGCAGATGCATAAGAGACGTGTAGCCTTCTTGAGTTCATTTATTTTTTAATACCTAAAAATTTAACCTTCAAAACATTCTTCCTTTCTTTTGCTAAGCTATTCATCCACCCGTAATTTTTTTTATAAACTGGATTTTAGACATAACATCTTAATGAAATTCATGTTCCACATATTTGGAAACATTGAACATTTAACAACATAGAAAAAAATTAAAAATTTTTCAAAAGTGGTTCTCAATTAGCAGTTGGCATTATGATTTATCAATAAAGATTATATTATAAATCCTAGTACCACTGTCTACCGCCAACCAGCTCCTCATTTCTATCCCAAAAACTTGTTGAGTGCTAATGCAAAACAATGATGATGGAATCTGATAACTCCAAGAAGAGATTACAAATTTTCATTTTGTAGAATACTCATCTCACATTTCTTCTTGAGTTTCCTAGTATTTAAAGTGAAAATTGAAAAAATGGTCTTAGAATTGCCTGGTAAGGGATTGAATTGACATAAATATAATTCCCAGAAAAAAAATAGTGTGAATAATTAAATGAACGTGGAAAATCCTTTATATGGATATGTAGAGTAATTCACTGCTTTTGTGTCTGTATGGAGTAGCTTGTTTCTACCTAATCATGGGAATAGAAAAAAATAATTTTTAAAATTAGATTTTGTGGGGAATAAAGGAAAGTTGATTAGTGAATACAAACATACAGTTAGATAGAAGAAATAACCCTCAATATTCCACAACAGAGTAGGATGACTAGAGTTAGTTACTATGTATTATACATTTCAAAGTAGGTAGAATAGAGGACCTGAAATGTTAGGAAAACAAAAAATTGATAAATGGTCAAGTTATGGATACTTCAAATACCCTGACTTAATCATTACATATTTTATGCATGTTACAAATACTCATATGTATCCCCATAAATCAGTAAAATATTTTACATTAATGAAAAATTTGCTTTCACCCCTATAATTTTCCATAGGTGTGATCTGTAATTAGTGGGATCAATTTCATTAAAAATTTGGTCAAATTAGTGAGAAAAGTGACATTAAAAATAAAACAAAATGAGTAGTTTTAAACCCTGTATAAGAGCTGCTTTCAGAGTGATATAAAGGATGATAGGTGGACTTCAAGTGCCCTCCTGATAACTACCAACTGAGTAAATAAGGACATATCTCTTCCATTCTTACCAGCAATTTACATGTAATTCCAAATCTATTCACTCTTCATATTACACATATCTATTTACTGGAATATTAACAAATTAATGGTTGCTAAAATATAATATTCTTAAGATGAAATTTTCAGTTAATGCCTATGATCATTTTTGGGTTACAGATAATGTACAACCCACTATAAAACAGAACTGCATTAACTAATAAGAACCATAAGTTTAATAAAATTAGCAAGCGATTTTAATAATGATGTTGCAGATTTTATATAAACATATGAGCTCATGTTCAGTAATGGTATAATTATTAAATTGTTCATATATGTTTATTTCTAATCATCATCTGGATTATTTTTTCTACTGAGAAGAAGGAATAAATGAGATATATAGATGTTTTGACTTGACAAAAATTAGAAACAAAAATGAGTATAAGGTTTGAATTTCTCATTTTTCAACAAATTATTTTGAAGTATAGAAGCTCTATTTAAAAATACAAATTGCTTATATTACTAATAATATAAACCATGTTCTGTGAGACTGTACTTAGAATATCTTGGAGGTTTGTTTTTAGACCTGGCTGTACTTGAATACGACATTCTAAGCCTTTGGGCAAATAGCTTTTAATTTTCTCCCTTCACAAGTGAATTTCTTCATCTGCAACCTGAGGGGAATGAACTAAATAATCTTTGTTTATTGCAGATCGATGATTCTAAGACACTGCAAATTCACACAAGATGTGTCAGTTGAAGGAAAAAAATCAAGCTAACTGGCTAGATCAGCCTGTCGAGAAACTAAGCAAAATCAGTAATGTGGTGTCTTCACAGTTGTGACATTGCTGCCACAAGTTGCTTTTCCTTTTAACAAAACTGTTTGATTCTTAAGTTCCTATAAAGCAGTAATATTTTATCTAATTGTAAAAGACACCCAAATTATAAATCCTGATAGCTGGTGAACAAATATATAGCTGAAATGTGAAAGAAAGTGCAAATGGAAATATCAAACAAAAGTAACAAAAATTATTTATTACTAGCAATTCAGCATGGCACTTTTCAATTCTCAGCCAAATATTATGAACATTAACAGACATTTTAACAACTATCTAATGTCCTCCTCAAACTGGGGCAATGTTGCTAGAAGGTACGTTCAATTGTAATAGGGAGTATTATCTAGGAACATTGAATTCTCAATTATTCTTGAGTGGAAATTTGAACATCTGTACATTCTGTGCTCCTAAAATTAAAGCAGAAGCTGAAATTAGGCAAATTCCTCTCTTTCTGGCTTTTTGATATTGATGGTGGTGCAGGGGGAATGTGTGTAAATGATGCTGGTAATGGCAAATGTTGGTACTTTCATGTTTTGGAGGTGGAGCTAATGTCCCACAGAGAAGATTATGCTTCTCAAAAAATGTCAGAGGCTCATCTAGCTTGCCACCTTACTAACCTATGAGTTATTAATTTTTCATTACACAAAATCAACTACTCCTCAAAAACCAACTTCTTTTCATGCTGAACTTATGCTTGATTGAGTATTGGTTTACAAAGGTGTGACCAGCTACAGTCCTGTCTCTCAACACTGTGAATTCCTTGATAACACAAAAGCAATGTAAATTCTGGAGAACACTTTACGTTTTACTTTTGTAACATTCTTTAACCATTTATCGTGTACTTGTGTTTATTTATTTATTTATTTTCTCCCAGAAATGTGAATACTTGTGTTTAGATTATAATTTCAGTAAGAAACAGTGAAATGTGAAGGGAAAACAAAAAAAGATCATATAAATTCAAAGCCTATATATATATATACATACACATATATATATGTACATATATGGTTATATAGTCTTATAATTTTTATATATAATTATAGTTTTATATTTATGTAGTATAGTGTATATAGTATAGTATTAGTTTGTTTATATGTATTATATATAGAACCATATATGTGGTAAAATTTTAAAACTACCTGAACCCATCAGAATTTTGACAAGCATGAAACAGTGAAACTGACAATGAAGATGATTATATCCACCATAGGCAAATCTGTAGTAAGCCTCCGCAGTCACTCCAAAAATTTAGAATGTACCTGTTTACTTATTTTAGATATGGATTTCATATTTGAGAAGATTCACGAGTCTAAACTTTGCCAAATCTTGTGAACTCTCTGCAGTAATATTTTAAAATCACACATAGATATTTTGGATATACAAAATATTAGAACAGTTTGCAAATAAGGTGGGAATTCTTGACTAGGGACCAGGCAAAGGAATTGAAATGAACGTACAGAATCTTCTCCACTTACAATGAGCTTATGTCCTGATAAATCCATCACAATTTGAAAATATTGTAAGTTGAATGTGTGTTTTCAACTCACAATTTTCAACATATAATGTAAATTGAAACCCCATCTTAAGTTGTAACTCCATCTTAAGTTGAGGAGTTTATTGAATGCATATCAGTCTCTCACCACCGTGAAGTAAAAAGGTACTGAGTCAAATCTTCCTAACTGAGGGACCATCTTTATAAACATAGGTGCCTTCTTGTAGGTCACTTTCTAAATTGTATTTTAAGATGAAATGTAGGTCATAGGAGAAATTTTGGTGAATCTTGCTTTGTGTTTACTGAAAATGAGAGATATGTGGTTTTCATAAAGTGTGGTCATCACGCATAACTAGAATGTTATATTTTAACATGCATGAAAGCCATTTGGGAAAATTGATGCAAAGATTGAATGTTACCTATTTATCTTATATTGGGATGAAATGGAGACATTCATTTTTATTGGTCAGAATGAAGAGATCTATGAAGATACACGTATGTGTTACCATCTGACAATTAATAACTAGTGAAGAATTTTTCAAACAGATATGCTATGATGTTAAATAGTAGTAAAGTGGTGATCTAAATCAGTGGAATTACATATCTTGAAGATATTATCAGTCACTCCAGCATTCATAAGTATATTTTCTAAAAAATTCTTTCAAAGTAATTTTTCTCAGTGTGCTCAATGGTGATGGATATGAATATAAAGTTATGAAAAATCAGGAGTTAGATTTTTGAGGTTGATTTGTAATAAAATAGGAAGCATGTTTTATTAACCAAATGCATGATGATTTAGCTGGGGTGCAGAGTTAGACTGAGTGTTTTAGATCAAGGTTCAATTGAGAATTTTCTTGAGAAAAAAAAATCACCATAGTAGGTAAATAAGTAGATAAGTTAAATAAATATATACTAACCTTTTTTGATGGGGTTTCACAGAGTTGCTTTATCTAGAGATTTTTTTTTGCCTAAGTTCAAATACTCTCAAACCAAATTTACATAATAAATCTGTGAATGTTTGCCACATTATGGTCAAGAATATAAATTTTTGAGCATTGAGCAAATATTATTGTTGGCACACAATTATAGCATTTGGGGTTAAAAACAAGTGGGGATTGTATTTCTCCACTGTGGAAGATACTGGATTATTTCCCTTAGACAAGTGTAGTACTTATGCCTTGTTGACTATTGGTTAAATGTCTACTTCATTTCAGCCACCTGCCAGGTATTAGATGACATAATATTGAGTAAAGCAGATGTGATTGGCCCTCTCACTGATGATAGGTAGAAATTACTTATTGTATAATTAAATAAGTTAAATCTAAAATTTTAGTGTGCTTCATTTTTAAAAAATAAAACATATGGTATCATGAAAGCCTTAGGAGGGTATACCCTGATCGTAGTTACAGATAACATTAATTGAGCACCTACTACATGCCAAACACTTTTCTAAGCACTTTACATGTGTCTCACAGAAGCCTTACAAGAACTCATAGAAAAGGTATTACTTCTATTATTTCGATTTTTACAAACAAGAAAATTGTAATACCAAATGGTTAGACAACTTGCTCAAGCTCTCACAGCTAGTCAGAAGCAGAGGCAAGATCACAGCTCAATGCCTACACTCTGAAATATTTTTCTGTTATCCTTGTGACAGACAAGAGACAATGTCTTATTCGATACTCAGGACTCATTGAGAGGAAAAAGTCTTGGCCATAGACATAAACTCAAAAGTCATCCATATGTAGATGATAATGAAAACTAAGAGTTTATGAAATACCTTATTGGAGAGCATGCTTTGAATATGTAAAAAGCCCAAGAAAAAATTCTTGAGACACTCCAATATTTCAAGGTTGAGTAAAGGAAAAGAAGCCAGCAAAAGAAGCAAAGGGGGAAGAAATCCAATACTGGTGGTAAAACAAGATGATGTTAAAAGTCAAATAAAAAGACGATACTTTAAATTATATTTTGATTATAGTTATATGATAGATTTTAGGAGCATCATTAAGAACATTGTCAATGACGTGAAGGAGGACAGTTTTGAGCAGACTGAAGATTCAACGAAAAGTGAGAAAATTTGAAAATGTATCAATTGTCACAAACATTTTCTGCAAAAGAGAGGAGTCAGAGCAGTAGGTGGAAAGGAATTCAGAGTAAATAAATTTTTAAAAAATTTTAATATTATTACTTTTAATAAGACATGATCTAGATGACAGGGAGAAATCTAATATATAAGTGTGAACATAACCATTGCCAAAAATACACTTCTCCCATGTAATAGGAGAAAAATATATTTAAATTAATACACTTACATATTACAAATTTAAAGTACGTTAAGTTTTAAATGCAGTATAATCACTCCAATGATAAAAACAGTTACAATCCCAGGTAAATGAATTTGGATGTTGCAAACTTTTTCTGCAGGAATGACTCAGTGAAAATTTGAGTCATTAAACTTAAAGAGTTGGTTTGAGGGTTATGGTATTTGATCAGGAGGACACAGGAAAGAACATATTTTGCTTAACTGAATTGACAGATACATGAAATGCCCCAGTGTTTCTAGGTAATGCAAATTATTTTCCTTGTGATCTAGTAGACTCAGGAGTGGAAGCCACAGTCTTTTGAGAATTGAATCTGATAGAAAGGTGGACTAAGTATCCGTGCTATACTTTGGCAGCTGAGCTGAACTCTATATGTGATAGAAAACTGTTGACTAGTTTTAAGCAAAGAATAATATAATTAGATTTGCATTTTGGAAAGATTATTCTGTTGGCTTTTGAAAGAGCACAAGCTAGGAGCTTGTTCCAATAACCTAGTTAATTTATCTTATATAATACCTTATTTCGCCTTAGAGAGTTGCAATGGGCTTATTTACAGCCATCACCATGGCAATAGGCTGGTATCATAAAAACATGAATCTAGGGACTCTCACATATACTGATACTTTACTTCAATGGCTCATAGAGAAAGATACATTGCCCAACTCTTTTGCATTTTACATGCATCTTGTAGCTTACTTAAAATATAAATTACATGACATCAGCTTGGACAGAGTTAATTATAAAAGATGGTTTAAAATATTATGTAATATTGGGGTTTGATATAGTGAATGCAACATATATAATAATCATTTCTCCTATTTTACAGTCTTGCATTGGGAGTTAAAGAGATCAATATATTACACCATCCTGCCCCTGGCAGTCTTTTCCACCCCATCTGCCAATCCAAATGTTAAATTGTAGAAACAACCAAAAATGGCCCTCTTGGTAGCCAGACTATAGCAGTGGTTTTTCAATAAAACACAAACTATTACTATGTAATGTAGAAGACATCTGGTATTCAGTCTGGAAAAGCAGTGCTCCAAAAAAACGAGGATAAGTGAGAACAAAAAAAAAAGGGAGAGGAAGTTGAATAAACACAATAAAATATATTGATTTCAGAATATTACATTTCAGTGTTTTTACAAACAAAATCACTGCCAATAAATTGAACTCTCAACCAAGAAAACAGCGGATCAAGGCCTCAGGGAGGAATGGACCACACAAACAAACCACTTTCAGGTCCTTGGATCTCTGAACCATAAAGCTGTACCAAATGCTGAGGCACTCTTAAGTGGACTAAAGAGATGGGCACTAGTAAAACCGAAAAGGAAAAACTGCTCTGGCCTTGGTCTTCCTCATAGCTGCTCCCTGTCTCTTCCCTTTAAATTAACTTTTCTACATATTCCCAGAAGATGCTGGTCCAACTCTGCCTAAGAACTTCAGAATTCAGGGTTTGAATGGGAGATGGGAACAATCAGCTGATGGCTCATTTTCAAGCAGGAGTAAGATAAGAACCGTGTGGTAAAAATCAGTCAAATTACCAACTTTCGACGTCCTGGAAATTGTGAAATACAATGAAAGAAATCATTGACTAGAAAACTTAAACTGTAGCTATAAATCTGCTCTGCTACTTTCTAAGTTCGTATGCATGAGAGAGAAAAACTTGTACATAATTATAGTTTTTGTAGCATGAAAGTATATTTGTAAAACCTAATTATGTTAGTTGATTCTAGATCAAGAATTTACCATGTATATTTTAGAAATTAGGGAAATGCAAGGACATAACAATTGTAATTAAATGACAGAACTTTTATGTTTAATATAATGTAGAAGGCTAATTTTTAAAATTAGTACGTTTGTTAATTGTTATAGTGATTTCTTATCCTGCAAAGACAGTTTTCTGATATAAAATGAAGGGCCCACGAATAAGCACAGAAGGCCTCTAAAGGGAGTAATTTCAAATATCTTTCAATGCCTCACTGAACTTTGAATTTTCCTCATATTAGTTTCACAATCCATGGCATATTAGAAACATCAATTAATTCATTTATATGCTTCTTCATTCATTTAGTCACTTGACACATTCTTGAGTGCTCACCATGTACTGCAGCTGATACAAAAATAAATAATATTGTTTCTTTGATGAAAGACATATTGACAACTCCAACAAAGAAAGCTGACAGCAAAATAGCAGAGGCAGAGGTCATTTAGGAGTGACATCAGCAGGATGGCAGATAGGAGGTTCCTCTTGCATATCTCCCCACAGATGCAATAATTTGGCAGCCATCCTATGAACAAAAATGCCTTTGAGGTAGCTTTGGGATCTAGGTAGAAGGTTGTCTAATAAAAATGTGGAGTAGCCAAAAGAAGAGGAACATTTTGAGAAGCTAGACCTATCCCCAGGTGGGACTATGGTCAGTGAGCCCATAATCTCAGCTACAGACCTGAAAATGACCCCAGCCCTCTTAAGACTAAGATATGTTTCAGCTACATCTGTAAGTTCAATTCAAAAGGCTTATTTAATTTCCAGCTGGGCTTCTCCTTTGACCTGTGGTGTCTAGGTCTCTCTCTCTCTCCCCTTGTCTCTTTCTCTCTTTATCTCCCTCGTTCTCTTTCTCCTTTTTAATTTTCAAATAATTATAGATAATAAAAAGTTTGCAAAAATAAGAAACAAACCCTTCAGATTGCACTAATGTAAATATCTTATATAATTATAGTACAGTTATGAAAACTAGAACATTGATTTTGATGCAATACCATTCATTACAAAAATACAGACCTCATTCAAAACTTACTGCTGTTTTTTCCCTTTGTTAGCATTTTTTCCTGCTCTAGGTTTATAAATTGCATTTAATTTTTATGTTTCAGTTTACTTCAATCTTTCACAATTTGTTAACTTTCCTTGTCTTTCACTACCATGGTGCTTTTGAAGAGTAGTGGTCAATTATTTTGTAGAATGTTCCTTAATTTGTATTTGTCTGATGTTTTTTCACAATTAGACTGATGTCACAAATTTAGACAAATTTAGATGGAGTGTCACTCTGTTGCCCAAAGACATGGTACAAATATCAGTACATCATATCAGATAGCATGTGATGACACTTCTACCATAATATTAAACTTTATCATTTGGTTTATGTACTACTTTTTGGGTTTCTCCATTTTTAAGCTTCTATTGTGTTCTTTATTATTAATAAATATCCAGGAAAAAATACTTTGAGACTATGCAAACATCTTCTTTCTCTTCACACTTTCATCTAGTCTTTTCTGGTTTATACATTTATTCATAAGTTTGACAATGGTCTTCTCCACCTGTTAGCTTAGATTGGCATATCACACAGTGGTTAGGATCTTGGTCCTTACAGCTGGACTGTTACACATATATTATCTTAGCTCTAACAATAACACTACGCCTCAGATGATATTATCATCAATACTTTACAAATAACAATCTGATCGTGGAATAACTTACCCAACTCATTCAGTATGTAGTGGGGTCACATTTCAAACTTGGGTTATCTGACTCCAGGGATCATTTAATAAACTACTACTGTTGGACCAACTCCCAAATGAAAGTATAATTATAGGCTATACTTAGTGCTACAAGGAAATAGTATAGGACGATATGGGAACATACACCAGTGTGATGTGATTCACTGAGAACTAGCAGAAATTTTTTCCTATGTTAGATAGCAACCTATAACAAGAACTCAAAATCTTCAAAATCTCTACTCTCTCCTTTACAATGAGTGTAACATTGGGCAATTTATTTACTTTCACTGCCTTAGTGTCCCCATTATTAAAATGAAAGTAATAATTATTTCTATAATATACAGTTTTATAAATATTAAGGTAATACATGAAAAGAACTTTGAAAATATTTAGCAAATAGAAAGTATTAAATAAATATTTTTAAAAATGGAAATGTTGAAGGATCTAAAGGATGAAAAAAAATGTTAACAAAATGGAATGTCAAAATTCCAGTTAAAGGCCTAGGACTCATGAACAGTAGGAATTATGTTATATTTTAAAAAGTGAAAGAAACCTGGGGTGGGAGGGGTGCTGGAACAGAGCAACAGGTACAGTGTTGGAAGATGAAGATGTACATAAAGTTAGGAAAGACTTTTAACAATGCTAAGGATTTGAGACTCCTTATTTCCAACCTTTTAACAATTTTATTTTTATTTTTAACTTCTTTGAGGTGGAGTCTCATTCTGTTGCCCAGCCTGGAGTGCAGTAGGGCCATCTCAGCTCACTGCAACCTCTGCCTCCCAGGTTTAAGCAATTCACCTGCCTCACTCTCCCAAGTAGCTGGGATTACAAGCATGCGCCACCACACCCGGCTAATTTTTATATTTTTAGTAGAGATAGGGTTTCACCATGTTGGCCAGGCTGGCCTGATGTCAAGTAATTCACCCACCTAGGCCTCCCAAAGTACTAGGATTATAGGAGTGAACCACCATGCCCAGCCTTTTAACAATTTTAAAACCAAGCAGTTACATGACCTGATATCTAGCTTAAAAATATTCTGGCTGTGGTCTAAAATGAACAACTAGGTATTATCCTACTATAATTCTGTTTCTGAATATAGAATTTTTACAATTTTGATCACATCTTTCTAATTTTACCTTTGCAATAAATGCATAGGTTCTTTTATTATATTTTATTATATATATATATATATATTTTATTATATGTATTCTACATCCAGAAAAATGAGGTGTAAAAAGATTAAGTATAAACAATTCTAAACAATTCCTACCTGTACAAACGAGTTGTAAAACCCAATTAAATACAGGTTTACCTAACTACCTGGACCTAAACTATAATGTACTTTTATATTTGTGGACATGAACCTAATTTGTATAAATTATTATAATCTAGTCTATTTTGCTCTCATTTATTTATGATACTATTATTTAGGCAACTGTAATGATAATCACCATTAAAATATTCAATATTACATAGATACCTTAATTTTTTTGTTTTTAATTCTAATGATTTAGAAGATGACTTTTCTTTAACTCCATATTTCATCATATTCATAGCTTTCTGGCCTTTTTCTTCAGATCTCTTTTTCTAGAACCATGATCTGGAGTATAATCAGTCATGATTACTGATCTTTAGTTCCTGCAGTTCGTAATTTGGTTGCTAAAAATGCTTTTATTTTACTTGGAACCGTCAGATTTTTAGAGTGTTTCTTGGCTTATTGGACAGGACTGTAAAGTAGCTTGAACAAGAGGGTAACATGGAGAGACAGTGGGTTTGGCATTAGAAGTGGCAGCATCAGGAGTCTCAGCAGGGGTGACAATATTTCGAGACACTTCGCAAGTATCACATTATGAGTCCAACCTGTTCAGGTCTCTCTTGCCTAGGGAGACCGGTTCTTGATTAATATCAAGTCAAGTGTTTTGTCCTTGTAAGATTTTACTTCATAAGCCTGAAGTTAAAGACAAGTTCTCTTTTTATCTGTAACATTTTATCTTCCATTTATAGTTGGAGGGTTTTTTCCCCACATGTGAAATTTAGTATGCTGAATCTCTTTTGATTTAAAAGTTGTTGATAAGGGAGTATTCCCCACAAGTGAAGTTTAGTATGCTAAATCGTTTTTGATTTAAAAGTTGCTGATGAAAAGGGAGGAGATAAACAAGAAAAACACAATAACATTTTAACTGAAGATAGAAATTTACAGTGAATGTACATGCCAGGGGGTAAAATTGATTTCCTCTTCTATAGTGGGATTTTAGCATAGAGTAAATTTTATTTTGTAACTGAAGCCATGTAGAACATGTGTGTTCTGGGCCCTTACATGGTGCCACTATCAACAGAACAGATAAGCTGTTGCTTAATATACATGAGGAGAAGTTTTGAAGTTGGATATGTCAGGTCTGTGGCTAGTGTCAACTCTGACTGTGTGACCTTAGCCAATTCATTCAAACTCTGAGCATCAACTGCCTTGGCCTTAGTTAACTATGTTCCTGATGCCGGCAGCATACAAACACAGTTTATCTTTGATTGTAGGAGTTTATTATTAGGATCTGTGGGGAAAAATAGCTGTACAGAAATCTGTGTTAGCAATTTTATAATAACGCAGGTTGCAGAGCTTCAAAACTATTATGATGTGGCTAACAGATAAATAGAAAAATAATTAAACATCAATGATACATCATCGTACTTTGCTCAAAGTACTTTGTTCAAAAAAGCACATGGGGCAATTTCTTCAGAAGAAGACTATGTATGTTTTCTTCTTCAAACATGGAGATTAAAATACTAAACTCAAAACTTTGCCAGGAAGTTTAAAATGCTTATGTACTGGATACACAAACACTTATTTATTATAAAATATTCGGTAAAATATGAATGATAGTTATATCATTATCAAGAATTGATTTGAAATAATTTTGTGTATTTTCTAATGCTCTATAAGCTGTGAGCAAAGCTATCTCATTTAACTGATTAAAATGTATTCAATTTTATTTATTACTAGGGTCCCAGTTAGAGTCAGTTTTTAAGTAACAATAAGATTTTAGGGAAATTAATGACATGGTGCTATTTGCCCGATACAGTTGATTCTCATTATTCATGGATTATATATTTGCAAATTACCAAAATTTGTTTGTAACTCCAAAATTAAAATATGTTGCACTTTCACAGTTATTTACAGACAGAGTGAGAAATTATATATGGTCATACACACACCTTCCCAGCTGCGATCAAATAAGAGATACTCAGGCACTCTGGCTTCTGGTTTCTGCACTCATACTGTGTCCTTCTTTGCTATTGTCAAGTTATTCACATTTTTGTGCTTTTGTGCTTTTTGTTGATGATTCTACTATTTAAAGTGGCCTGTGTGCATTGTGCTGAAGTGCTGCTTAGGGTTCCTTAACTTGGAAAGGCTGAGATATAACTTACAGAGAAAACACATATGTTAGATAAAATTCATTCTGGCATGAGTTATAGTATTGTTGGCTGTGGGTTCAAAGATAATGAATCAACAATATATATTAATATTAAAGAAAGGTCTTTAAAAAGAAATATGCCTAAAACAAGGTTATGTATTCATCGGATGATGAAAATGTTGTGACCAGAGGCTCTATTTCCCCTAGCAGCCATCACTCAGAATTTGCTAATTCATGGTTCACAGTTGCTTTATAGAACTTAACTACCAGGAATAAAAAGAATTGACTGCACTTATTTCTCCTGCTCTACTTCATATTCCTGCCTGGCATGGAACGAGAGAGGGAGAAAATACATAAAATGTAGAAGAAATTTACCTTTGTGAACTAAGATTCAGGCTCAACTCATGCAACACAAACACTCCAGCAGCAATCAGAGCAATAAAAGAAAAACTTTTGGGAGGGATGTTGCAGAACAAGGCGTAAGAAATGTTGAGAACGGGGAGTTAATCCTCCTTTTCACTGACTGTGTTACATCTGAATGTTTAGTGTAACTCCAGAGCCACGTTTCAAGTAAGTATTTGCTTGATTGACTCACCTCAAAGACCATACACTTCTTAAGGGCAGAGACTATACCTTATGACATTTGAGTTTTTGCAAGGCCACATCAAGATATAAGTAAAATCATCATCGAAATCGAGTCATTATTTATATTTCAATGGCTCTTCTTCTGTCACCTAAAATAATTCTACAAGTATTCCCAGGAATCCTGGAGGATATTACTGGAGCTCATTGACACTTCTGGCTCATTAGAGTTACCACCAGACCTAATTTTTTTCATTGTTGCTTCCTTGGCTTTGATCCTTTTTCCATGTGTACCACCATGTCTACTGACATTTTCACACATCACTGCTGATTCTGCTGGTTACCGACACTGATATCACAACCCATAGCACTGTTGATGAATTGACAGAATATGACTGACTCTGCTACTCCCTCTGTTCAACATCATTGCTCTGTTTTTCAGATACTGCTCTCTCTAGTTAGTCACCCTATCCATAAGAAACTTCTATGTGTCAAGGTTGTGTGATTGTCTGTGATGATGTGGAATAGAATCCCCTTCTCATGTATTTTATACATTACTTTAACAGAAAATCACCTCTTAAACCACAGTCTTATAAAAATTTTAGCAAAAAAAGATCCCTGCTTTTACTCATTCTCTCATATTAGAACTCGGTAGAAATCCATGGGGAATTTATATGAGCAACTAATTGTCAAACATCATGCTATACAAGGAATCTTTTTCAACTCTGGATTATGACACATTTTCTGGGTCCAAAATTGATTGTATAGTATTATGGTTAAGAGTGTAGGTTCTCAGGCTTATTGACTGTGTTTGGACATGGACTTTACTACATAGATGCTGAATGATCTTTGGCAAATTATTTATCCTCCTTCTGTCTCATATCCCATATATATAAATCAATGTTATAATATTATCAACCATATCACATTGTATACATGAAATATATACAGTTTTTGTATATCAATTGTACTTCAATAAAGCTGGTAAAAAATTCAGCCACATAAAATGTGTACTCCAATAAAAAATGGTACCACCTGAAGAGATCTGTGGGATTAAATTTGCTAGCCGGTGTATATGGGCAGCATTTAAATCAAAATGGCATTATTAAACACTCAGTGAGTTTTAGTTATTAGTTTTCCTTTAGGATGTGTTCTCGCTTCATGCAAATTGATGTGAATTAGATTTATTTACCTCATCAGTTTCCAAGACATGCCTAGATATGTCTAAACAGCAGGCTTGGACACATACATCACTGTTTCTTCCAGCACCTAACAGCTTGCATATATTAAATGCTCAGAATATGTATGCCAAATAAATTATAGGTATGGATATACAGAAGGCATAAATATGTGTAGAAAGAGCATATGTCACTAATACACTAATATGTCATTAACACTAGTGATTTTAGTAGCAGAGACTAGAGAACTCTAACCTGCCTAGTGACAAGCAAAGTGCCTGGAATGTTGTTATTGCTCAGTAAATATGTCTTTACTTAAAAATGATATCTAACACTTATTGAATAATTACCCATTCTGTGCACTGTTGAACATCTGTATCTCATTTAACAGTCTATATAATTTGTTCTTTTTGCTATTTCCATCTTGTTGATGAAGAAATTAAGGCAGAGGGAGAGAGTGTGTGTAATCTCTCTTGACAAGCTATCTCTCAAGATGACACAGCTAAAATAGGTAGGTGTAGGGAATCACAAGTTGACTGTATGTAACAACAGCATGATCTTATATATTGTTAACAGGATAAAATGCAAATGAATTAATAAATAAATGAAAGTTTAACAAGAGTGTGAATGTTAAAACTTGAGCCCTCATGTCAACTTGTCTGGATTTAAATAAAAACTGCCTTATTAGTTAAATGATTATGAAAAATCACATAATTTTACTGTTCTTGTTTCCATACCTTTCAATAAAGGATAAACATATGTCATGTATGTTATAGGTTACCATGGGTTTTAAAAGGAAAAAAAGAGGGGGCAGGTGCGGTGGCTCACCCCTGTAATCCTAGCACTTTGGGAGGCCAAGGTGGGTGGATCACCTGAGGTCAGGAGTTTGAGACCAGACTGGCCAATATGACAATATCCTGTCTTTACTAAAAATACAAAAATTACCTGGATGTGGTGGCATACCCCTATAATTCCAGCTACTCAGGAGGCTGAGGAAGGAGAATTGCTTGAACCCAGGAGGTGGAGGTTGCAGTGAGCCAAGACTGCACCACTTATCCAGTGCCTGGTACATAGTACATGTTTTAAAAATAACCACAATTATCATTTTACTTGTTCTTGATTTTACCATGCTCATATTTCTTATTTCATACTTTGTTTACTTATAGACAAGGTGAAAAGATTAAATTACATTTATGATACATGTTTATTTTAAAGATTACCCATTCAAACTAGTTATAAAATAGTTTGATGGTTAAGAATGCAGGTGTCAGTTATTTGGAATGCTAACTGCTATGAAACGATCGATTGTATAATTATTTAGAGAAATAGTGATTCTATTCAACTCTTGTGGACACAAGTGTAACAACAGAATAAATACATACCTATACTGTTCAAACAGAGTTTGTTTTTGAAAAAACTAGAAAATGTGAATCAGATTATTCTGAAATCTTTGTGTGAGAATAATAGCAAAGCCCTACAGTGTTATTTGCTATGGTCATGTCTGTTCTCACAAAGGCACTTTAAATAACACATTTTACAAAAATGGCTTAAGATAGAAATAATACATTTTCTTCTGAGAGTGATACAAAATGAGAGAATATTTATTTATCTGTTGTTTCCACTTTGATCATTTCCCTTTACAATATAGACATCAGCAAAGATGTCAACCTCAAACAAATAGTTCAGGATACTTTCTGGTTTGGAGTACAAAGGCAGTTGTTCCAAGATGTTCTGAATGCGGTCTGCACAAATGAACAGTTTCTTATGGCAGAGAGGTTATCATAATAATTCCTGGGCTACAATTGTGAAATTATGCCATAATTCATACATTTTTGAAATCTAAGTTCACATATACTTTGCTGATAAACTTTTACATAAATGGATGTTCTAATTTAAATGTATATCTTAAATTGAGACTAAATTCTTGAAAACTGCAAATCAACTTAAGCCTGAAATTTAAGGCTCTCATTAAACCTAATCATTGAGATCTCCAATATCACAGTCTTTTAAAATTTATGTATAAATATATCTGTTTCTTTAGACTACCTTCATATTCTTAGTTGTTAGTTGTATTTAAGTATTTTTTTTCTACCACTCTAAGAGCATCTCAGGAAAGGGAACTTGCTTTATTCTTCAAAGATATATTCCCTTGTTTGGCACACTTGGGGTGTGCAATGAAAGAAAATCAATAATGTCACGGGTAATTTATTATCAATAGTAAATTAATGAATGTTGAGAAAAATTGAAATGCTTATTAAAAATGCTAAACACTTCTCATTGTGTTAATTCATATATATTTTTATTTTAACAAATCTTACTTTTGCAAAAAGTAGCAATGTTCAGGAAGCTTAGTGCATCCTATATTTTGGTAAACACACAGTTGGTTCTTCATGTCACTAATATGATAGTTTTAATGATAAATATTGCAAAACATCTTAAGGCATGGATAGCCTCTCTTATAAATAACAGGCACTTCTGGGTGAATCAATACACCAGGAGGCCTATGATGCAGCTAATTTAAAGTAGTGATGAGTGATATGAGGAATGAGTAAAACAAAGTAAGGGAATAAAGAGCTGGTAGAACTGTAGTGGGTTTTCTCTTTTTAATAAGGTGGTCAGGGAAAGCCTCTACGAGGAAGAAATATTTAAGTAGAGCCCTAAATGAAGACATGAACAGCAGGGTGACATGTGAGGAAGGAAAGCATTCTGGTGCAAGAAACACAAGTTCAACTCTCTGAGACAGAAATTGACTCTAATTTCTTAACAAACAAGAAATTCAGGAAGGACAGTGTGATCCAGACAGAATTAGCATAGCTAAAGCAGGAAGAAGGTACTGAAGTGATGTTATTTAAAATTTTAAAAGACTACTTTAATGGCAGCATGGAGCCTGGACTAGATTAGAATTAAACTACTAAGTTTGACATTGATGTAAAATGATGGAAGAGATGATGGCAGCTCAGACAAAGATGGTAGTGGCAACAATAAAGGAAAAGGGCTAGATTCAAGATATGCTTTGAAAGTTGATTCCTCTATATAGCCAAAAACATAGAATCAGCAGGTCAAAGAGATATCTGCACTCCTATGACTATTGCAGCATCATTCACAATAGGCAAGATATATAATCAACCTAAGTATGCATCAGTGAATGAATGGATAAAGAAAATGTGATATGAACACACAATGGATTACTATTCAGTCTTAAGAAAGAAATCCTATCATTTGCAACAATATGAACCTGGAGGATATTATGTTATGTGAAATAAGCCAGCCACAGAAACACAAACACAGCGTCTTTGGGGGATTGATTTCAGGACCACCTTCTCACCCTGTGGTGTACAACCAAATTCTAACATACTGAAGTTCAATGTTGGCCCTGAGGAACCCATGCATACCAAAAGTCAGCTCTCCTTATGTGCAAGTTTTACATCCCTTAATTACTGTATCTGAGTTTGGTTGAAAAAAGTCTGCATAAAAATGGACCTGCACAGTTCACACCCATGTTGTTCAAGGGTCAACTGTATAGCATGATATCATGTATATGTGGAATCTAAAAGTCAAACTCATAGAAGCAGAAAGTAGAATGGTGGTTACCAGGGATTGGGGAGGAGGAAATGGGCAGATACTGTCAAGAGATACAAACTTTTAATAAGACAAATGGATAAGTTTAAGAGATCTTTTTTACAACATGGTAATTATAGTTAATAACAATGCATTTTATTGTCACAAATTGCTAAGAGTAAATTTTTAGTCTCTTCATTACAAAAAAAATTATATAAATATGTTAGGTAATATATATGTTAATTAGCGTGATTTAACCATTCTATGCTGTATACATATTTCAAAACATCATCATTTACACCAGAAATATGTACAATTATTATTTGTCAGTTAAAAACACATTTTCAAAAAGTTAATTTGTCAAAATGTATTAATTGGGCTCAGGATAAAAGTGGGAAAAAAAAGAATAAAGGGTGACTTCCAGGTTTGAGCAATTGGATAAATGGTCAATGGTAAGATAGAAAAAACAGGAGCAAAAGTTTGTTTACAGAGAAAAGTAATGTTTTGACTATGTTAAGACCCTATAGAGGAAATGTTGGCAGGTATTTAGTTGTAAGCTTCTTGAGTTCAGTGATATTATATACATCAGTCTAAAATTGTGTGTGTGCGTGTGTGTGTGTGTGTGTGTGTGTGTGAAGTTCTCACTCTGTCACCCAGACTGGAGTGCAATATCATGATCATGGATCACTGCAGTCTTGACTTCCTGGGCTCAAGTGATCCTCCCACCTCAGCTTCCCAAGTAGCTGGAACTACAGATGTGTGCAACCTTGCCCAGATAATTTTTGTGTTTTTGTAGAGACAGGGTTTCACCATGTTGCCCAGGCTGGTCTCAAACTCCTTAGCTCAAGTAATCTGCCTGCCTTGGCCTCCCAAATTGCTGGAATTACAGGTATGAAGTACCACACTCAGCCCAGGCTATAAATTTGGAGATCAACTATTTATAACTAAAACTGTATGAAATCATAAATAAGGAAGAGAAAGAAAGAAACAGAAAGAAGGAAGGAAGGCTGGAAGGCAAGAAGGAAGGAAGGAAGGGAGAGAAGGAGGGAGAAAAGGAAGGAAGAAAAAGAAAGAGAGAGGGAGAGAATGAAAGAAAGAAAGAGAGAGAAAGAAAGAGAGAGAGAGAGAAAAAGAAATAAAAGAAAAAGAAAAGAAAGAGCGAAGGAGGGAGGTGAGAAAGAGAGGAGAAAGAGAAAAAAGAAAGGTTATTGAAGAACTAAGAATGAGCTGCTGAGCATTTAGAAATATGAAGAGATACTCCAGCAAAAAAACATGAAGTAGTAGTAAAAAGGGAAGGAGGAGAAAAATACATATAATGATATATATAATAAGCCAAATGAAACATTTCAATAAGCTTGCTAGAAAATTTTCAAATACTACTGAGTTATAATAAGATAGAGACTGAGAATTGACCATCAAATTTGACAAATAGTTATTATTGATGATTTTCACAATAGTAAGTGATGATGACAATCTTCTTGGAGTAGAACCAAGCATGAGGTGATAAAATGATACTGAAAATATTGAATGTTCTGTTCATATGTTTTATATAAATGTAGAAATGAAACTGCAGTTGTGAAAATACATGGAGCCACAAAAGATGTTTTATGGTGTTGTGTTTTTGTGATTATATTCTTTTTATAAATTTTGGATTTTCTCAAGATTACTTTCTCCCTTCAGTAGAAATATACATGTTAGCATTTTTAGAAATTCCTCACCCTGGACCTGAGTCTAAGTGGTAATTTTTCTCAATATCACACCTCTCTAAAGCCTACGTATAGCTACCAAAAATTATCTTTTCCTGCCTGAGACATCAGTGAAGCTCTGTTTCATTATTCCAGCCATCACAACTATTCTATTATGTGAAAATTTTTTATACTTGAAAAAATCTTTTCTTATCCTTATTAACATACTGAATTGTATTATCATCTACTTGCTGACGTTCACTATATCTCGATTCTTAATTCTATGGGCTTCAAAGTCAAATTGCCTGTGTTCAAAGTCTAGTTCTGAAATGCTATTTTTTACTATTTTGTATGTTTACTTCCTTACGTTATTATAAGTTCTTAGTTCCCCAATAACTGGATATTGCTTTGTGCTTAACAAATGAGAGTTAAATGGAAATGAAATTTACCCACATGTTCATTCATACAATTCATTCAACAATTATCTTTGGGGTGTTTGTATCTTCCATTCACTGTTGTAAACACTTTATAAACATCAGTGAGCAACACCACTACCAAAAAAATAACAACAACAACAACAAAACCCCCTGTGGCTTTGCTACAGTATCAGCAATTTATTCATGTTAAAGAACGAAATCACTTACCTACAACTTCCATGCGCCAAATCTTAAAAAAATAGAAGATTGGAGCAAACCCTGATGAAATTAAAATGAGTGTCTTTATCCCGCAATTACAGGGTGCTGAAGTTCTGTATAACATGCAATATATACCTATATTGCCTTTATAACATGTATGAAGTTCTGATGTTAAATTATATCTGGCCCCAAAGATTGTAGTTAATTGAATGTGGACTTGTAATGACTTGAGTCATTGCAGAGTTACTATTTTTTTTAAAAATTGTTTATTGTGATGTTCATTTAAACAAACTACGGAGATGTAGAAAAGGTCTGTGTGACAAATGAAGCAACTAAGCTTTAATTTTGGAAAATTCAAACCTAGAAGTTATGATGGGGCAAAAAAGTATGATTTGTGTTTTAGATTTTAGAAAGCATTTATAGATATTTTATTATAACAAAATCATAAACCAATTTATTCTGGATATTTGTTAAGAATTATATATACAGGCCAGGTGAGGTGGCTCACGCCTGTAATCCCAGCAGTTTGGGAGGCTGAGGTGGGTGGATTACAAGGTCAGGAGATCGAGACCATCCTGGCCAACGTGGTGAAACCCCATCTCTACTAAAAATACATAAATTCGTTGGATGTGGTGGCGTGTGCCTGTAATCCCAGCTACTCAGGAGGCTGAGGCAGGAAAATCGCTTGAACCTGGGAGGTGGAGGTTGCAGTGAGCTGAGATCACACCACTGCACTCCAGCCTGGGGACAGTGAGAGTGTGTCTCAAAGAAAAAAATTACATATACAAAACCCAATAACATTTCTTTATGGGGCCACTTTTAAAGAATAAATATTCTTAACACAAAAAAATTACATTATGGTGCAGAGTGGAATTGAAAAGAGTTTCATATGGAAAAGATTTACTGCAGAAATTAGAGAACACCCATAGTGACAATGGCTGCTATCCTAACCCAGGAACAATTTTTATTCACATAACTCAAGTTGTGAAGAAGGTCTTACTTTTCCTTACAACACTAAAAAAGACTTTGCCACCTGCGTCTCACCGCATATCTGTAAATAACAGATTGCACCAATTATGTTAGTGTTCTGTTGCTGTGCATTAAAATAAAATGTAGCAGTAGGAAATATTTATAGGCAAATGCCTCCTTTAGAATTGTAAAGCTGATAAGCAGAGAAGTATGAATTATTAAATCGAATAGAAGCTTTATGGAAAGGCTTGTAATCAAGCTTTGCTTACACAAAACAAGAAACCTGTGACTAATTTCAAATAATGTTGTTTGCCTAACAAAATGGGACATTTAAAGGTCAACTCTATAATGAAAATTTGATTTCGAAGAAAGAAAAACACTCTTACTTATATTTCATTTAGAATATACATCATATTGAATAAAATACAGCACAGTGTCACTGGAAGTCAAATGTTTCTGATGACAGTTTAGAATGACTTTAAATATGTGATATGCAGTAACTGGAGAAAATCTAAAGGTTAAATCTTAAAATTATGAGTAAAGTTTGAATGGCCAAAGTTCAATAAACACAAGTTTTATCTTAATTTTAGTATAACAATACTAATTTCCAAACTTGTGTTATTAACTTGGTATGGTTAATTCCTCTTCTCTGCAAATTTCTTGTAGGAAAAAAAATTGAAGCAGTTTATTAACATTGGAGACAGAAAAGGCATTCAAAGTAGTGCAATGTGAGATTTCATATAAATTAAGCACTGTATTAGGTTACATTTATTAAGAGAAAAACTTTTTCCCCTTATTTTATCATGGTACAACTTAACTCTCTTCTTAGTCAAAATAGGTGGAAGAGACAAATGTAAATTATTTGTTTGGTACTCTCATTTAAAAAGAAAATTAATATTCCCACTTCTATACTGCTTTTTCTTATACTATACTCCACAACCTGCTTCAACATCCTTCAACATCCATGCAATAAAGGGCATTTTGCTTTTAAGGCATATCAAGCTTCAAGTTACTCAAGGTAATTTTTTTTTTAATGTTCCTAAAATCTTGCTCTGAGTAAAGTGGCATGGTAAAGAATTTAGAGATATTAGGTAAAGGCATAAGATTAATTATATAGACTTATATGCACTATTTTTTACTTTATTTTATTATACTTTAAGTTCTGGGGTACATGTGCAGATCTTGCAGGATTGTTACATAGGTATACACAAGCCATGGTGGTTTTATGCATCCATCCTCCCATCATCTACATTAGGTATTTCTCCTAATGTTATCCCTCCCCAATCCCCCCACGCGCTGCTATCCCTCCTCTAGCTCCCCCAACCCCCCACAGGCCCCAGTGTGTGATGTTCCCCTCCCTGTGTCCATATGTTCTCATTGTTCAACACCCTCTTATGAATGAGAACATGCATTGTTTGGTTTTCTGTTCTTGTGTCAGTTTGCTGAGAATGATGGTTTCCAACTTCATCTGTGTCCCTGCAAAGGACATAAACTAATCCTTTTTTATGGCTGCATAGTATTCCATGGTGTATATGTGCCACATTTTCTTTATCCAGTCTAACATTGATGAGCATTTGGGATGGTTCCAAGTCTTTGCTATTATAAACAGTGCCATAATGAACGTACGTGTAATCCTCTGGGTATAGACCCAGTAATGGGATTGCTGGGTCAAATGGTATTTCTATTTCTAGATCCTTGAGGAATCACCACACTGTCTTCCACACTGGTTGAACTGATTTACACTCCCACCAACAGTGTAAGAGTGTTCCTGTTTTTCCACATCCTCTCCAGCATCTGTTGTCTCTAGATTTTTTGATGATTGCCATTCTAACTGGCATGAGATGGTATCTCAATGTGGCTTTAATTTGCATTTCTCTATTTTTGCTGAAACTTAAGAGAGCTCCTTCTAACAGGGATACTTTTCCCTCTTCCCTCTTTGAGAAGAAGTGTAGTTTTAACATTCATATCTGAGCATAAACACCATACAGATTATCTGGTTTTGTTTACTCTCCTTTATGTCATTGACTTCACTAGTTTAGTATTTATTTATATCATTATAGTCCTTGCTTTTAGAATACCATAAAGTAAAAATAAATATGGATTTGTTGAGAAATACCAAACTTCATAAACAAGAATTGCATTATTATCCAGTAAGAAAGCTGAAAAAGTTACTGTAAGAATTGGCACCAAAATTATTCTTGGAATTTTGGTTTTGAAATCTAGCTACTGTGGTACAAGAAGCTCAAGCCATGTGGAGAGATAATATAAAGGAGAACTAAAACCTTCTGTCCTCATATGAGCCCATATGAGTTTTTAAACAACCATCCCTATTCACCAATAACCATGTTCTGTTTTCACCAATAACCAATAACAAATAACCATTCACTTAGAGCCCAAATGGGACTGCAATCTTAGCCAACAGGGACTATACCTGTCAGTGTTGAACAGAAACCCCAAGAAAAAAATGGCTAGATGATTTCAGACAATCCAGAGACTCTTGAAAATAAATGAATTATTTCTTGTGTAAATCCGTGAAATTTTGGGGTAGTCTATCAGGCAGCAATAAGTAACTAAACCATATGCATTTAAGTAACATGTTATATATTCAGGCTACTGCTGCATTCCTCAGTCTTGATTTATATTTAGCAAAGGTTTTTATATAGTTAAAATAAATGTATATTCTGCAGTTGCGTACCATGTTCTGTATATGTTACTGAAGTTAATTGAAAAAATCAAGTTTTTCAGATTTTATGAACTCTTTCTACTTTTTCTTGGTTGCTCATTCACTCACTGACAGAAGTGTGATAAAGTCTCCCATTTTGGTGAGAGACTTGTGGATTTGCTACTTCTGTTAATTCTTGCTTTACAATTATGATACTATGTTAATAATTGCATAATATTTGTGATTGTTATATTTTCCTGGTTTATTTTCCTCCATATTATTTTGAAGTGTTCCTTTTCATCTCCAGAAGTAATTAATGCCCTATGTTTTATTTTGCTTGATATTTATATAGCTCCTTCTTTTTAAAAAATGATTTGCATGACAAATGTCCTACATTTTCATTTTCAATTTTCCTTTTACCTTAAATTAAAATGTCTTTCTTCCACACAGAATATAGTTTTTCTTCATAAAAATTGATTCTGATAATCAGTGACTTTATAATGGAAGTTTTACTTTATTTACATTTGCTGTAAATTGATGTATTTACATCCAATTTGTTTTCTACATATGTGTGTTCTTTCCTTTTTCTTTTATCAATCAAGTTTCAGTAGGGTTTCATTTTCTCATCTATAGGGTTATTTATTATAAAATATTTTATTATTTGTTTAATGGTTTCATGAACAAATGCACCTTAATTTACTAGCATCTGATATAGATAACTAATATATCACATCCCAGACAATTTTATGGCATTAGAATATATTACCTTCTTTTCTTCTTCCTGCCTTAGGTGTTGTTTGTTCATATATTCATTTCTATATTGATTTTGAGCTACATAACAAACTACAATTGTTGTTTTCTACTACCAATATTTATTTAGATTTACTCATATCATTACCATAGTCAGCATTACATTCTCTACTTTTTACTTGGCATAATTTTTCTTCTGTCTCAAGAACACTGCTTACTATTATGTTTTGTGTGAGACTGTTGATGATAAATTTCCTTTGCATTTTTGTTGACTAGAAATATTTATATTTGTCTTCACTTGTGAATAACATTTTCACTGAATATAGACTTCTAGATTGGTAGTTTTTATATCAGTTTTGCAAAGATGTATTATTTTTTCTTCTTCAGTGATTAGTAAGCTGATCATTATGCTTCTGTTGACTTAAAAATAATCTTTTTTCTCATTCTTACTTCAAAGATTTTTTTGCTTAGAGTTTTAACAGTTTTATTACAATGTGAATTAAGTTTTGTTTTATCTGTATTTATCCTACATGAAGTTTGTTGTGCTTCTTGAATATGTGGCTTAATGTCTTTCATCTACTTAGGGATATTGTTTGTGATTATCTTTTTGAATATGAATTATTTCCAATATTTTTCTTATCTACTTCTGATAATTCTTTTGTTATTTTATGTGTCCCATATGTCTCTTGTCTTTCATTTTGTATATCTATCAGTTTTCTTTCTCTCTGTGTTTTAGTCTAGACAGTTTTCCAGTGCACCAGTAGTCTCTTCCATTTTTTTCTAATACACTTCTAACCCTATTATTTTTTTAATTTAATAGCATTCATATATTTTGTTCTAAAATTTATATTATATTGACCAGATTATTGAAATACACATACAGAGTTGTGTATCATTGTTATATATGTATATATTTTCCCAGCAATCTGGTACATTTCTCCATCTCATCACTCATATTCTTGACATATTAATCACAATTATATTAAAGTTTATGCTTGAAAATTTCAATATTTGAGTTGCCTCTAAACTGTGTTGTCTATTTTTCAAATCTTTTCTTTTTAGCCCTTATAATGGAATGCCTGATAACGTTTCACTGTGTGTCAGGCATCATGTTATGAACTATTATAGATGCTTTGAATGATATCTTTCTCCCAGAAACATTTACCCATTCTCTTTCAGGCTTCTAGAGTAAAAAAAAAAAAAAAAAGTCCATAATGGATGAAGCTAACTAGAAGTTGCAATTATATTCAAGGCTTGATCTATTTTAGGTCTACCCCACTCCAACTTGCCAGTTCTCACCAGGTTCTTAACTCCAATATATTGTCAGACCCACTAAATATTCAGCTTTGTAAGATTGTCAAAAGATCCATTAAGTGTTTAGCTACTTTTTACTAGGTTTCTCAGTACTTTTCACAGTTTACATTAAGAGTTTTGAAATAATCTGAAGAAAAATCCAGGTAGAGTGTCATATTTAACCTCTATGCATTCCTTCTCTGCAGAATCTTGTCTGCACAAGTCTTGTCTGCTGACAAAGCTGTGCCCAAATTCCATTTTCTTTTTTCCATGTTTTCATGAATTTGCAGAAAGCTCTGGTGGTTTCTCAACATCAGAGTAGATGTCTTCTGCCAAGCTGCTTATTCTCTCACTAGATGACATTTAAGACCTGGAAAATGTCCCAAGAAGAAAAGGAAGATGCAGGTTATTGGTCTATTCTCAATAAGTTTCCCAACTTTCTGGGGTTATGTACTCTTTTGTCTTAGAAGCCACAGGAGCCCTTGAAACTTTCATATGCATGTTAGTTTTATTTATTTTTTTTTTGTCTTTTTAAATTTTCTTCATGTTTCTTCAGATTTTCTTATTTACAACCGCACTGCCTAAAGAAAAGATACACCAACATAACTAAAAGGAGAAATTGTGAGACTCTCTATAGTAAATTGAAGAAATTTCTCTTTATATAATTTTACAAAAATCAGTTTAAGTACTCAGAATGCAGCATCATTATAAGAAAGCAATATCTTTCTCCCTGATTTTCTATCAAATGCTGTTTGATTATGTAGTGCCTTAAAATGAGGGGTTTCTTTTTCATTTTTAACAATAGCACATTATTTCTTTTCACTGAGACAATTATCTGCAACTCTATTTTTTTTATTCATGAATAAAATTAGATGAGGGGATTGGAGTACTTTCTAGAATGAATCTAAGCAAATTTATTAAGATAAATTTACATTTATACAGGGACAAACCAAGTGACCAATAGAACAGAAAAAAGTGCTTCAAAGGATCTCAAATATACCTTGTGCCATATAGAACATTGGCACATGGTAGAGATAGCGTGGCCAGTCACTGGCAACATAAAGGACTGTTTAACACATAAAGCTGGAAATAATACCAGAGGACTACCTGTGTTATAAAACTTGAAATAAGAAAAATGAAACAAAAACACAAAGGTTATAGTAACAGCTCATTTTAGGATGAACAGTAAAATTGGACAGGTGCAGTTCCAACAGGTACATGTAAGTTTTTTGGAGTCTTCTAGCTTTCAGTTTGAGTGGTGGATATAAAAGATTATCTTTATTTTCTATATTTAAATGAATTACTGGTTAAATTAATGATTCAAAGACATCATGAATGTTCCAATAGTGATAAGGCATTAAGCTATGATTAATCCAGTTTGTGCAACCAAGCTACATGATAAAAAGTAAGAACAATTGAATGACAGTTGTCATCTCATATTCTAACTCCATCTCTTACTTCAGCAAGCAGTTTAATTTCTACAATCCTGACAATGTCGTAGGACATCTAGTATTTATATATGTTTTTAAAAATGCATAGTTAAAAAATTAAGAGTAGTTGTGATTAGAAGATCTAGAATCCATCTTCCATGACCTCCAAAAGCGTTAGACAACATAACTCTTGGTTTGTAAATTTTACTAGTAGTAATATGTAGCTTTCTGACAAGCCTGTGAGTAGACTCTGTAGCTTCATATTAAATCAATGTCCACTGCCTACAACAAGGATTTAATTTATGTGTCAATCTTGGCAGTTAAGATTTGATCAGTACATTCTAGTGAATGAAGAATGAAGCTCTCTTTTTTCCTTTTCCACAATACAGAAACATCATAAAAGCTTTGGGAAAAGGTATTAGGAAAAAAAAATTGAACAGTTTCCTCATGGTTTTTATAGTAAGAATTTGTTTATAATAAAATATTCACAATTTTGCAAATGAGTACACAGACATTTTGGTATTTTTTGATTTAGAAAACGCAAAATGACCCAAACTCCTACATATATAGGATAATGTTTGCCTTTGTCTATTCTGACTGCCATAACAAAATACCTTAGACTGGTAATTTATAAATCATAGAAGTGTATTGCTTACCTTTCCAAGGACTGGGAAGTTCAAGATAAAGTCTCCATCAAATTGAGCGTCTGGCAAAGTTGCTCTTTGTTTCATAGATTGCACTCTTGTCATCTCCTGACATGGTAGAAGGACACAACCTCTTTCAAGCCTTTTTTATTAGAGCACAATCTTATTTATAAGAGTGAAGCACTCATATCCTAATCACTTCCCAAAAGTCCCTAACTCTTAATATTATTACATTGGATATTCAGTTCTAACATATGGATTTTGGGAGACATCAACATGTAGACTACAGCAAATTTGAAGCAAATCTGTATTATAAAAACCATCATATTATTAAGATAGATATAAAATGTTGGAGCACTTATGAAAGTGACATACAAGTTTATTCAATGTAAAAATATGTTTAATCCATGTATTGATTCTTAGAATCTCAAAGTATTAAATACAGTTTCTGGCAACTTTTGTAAGTAGAATAAATGAAAGTAGTTCTGCAGAGAAATTATAAATGTCAGTGCTGAAGCACTATTGTTTCTTTATATGTCAATATTAATTTTATTAATATTAATAACTCATTAACCTTTCATAAATGGAAGAAAAAATGAGGCATGTTATTAATGAGCTAATACATCAATATATACACATACATACACAGGAACAATTAATAAAAATATATAACTTTACAAGCCAAAATATAGGACTCTATGTGTCACTAAGAGAGGAAATAAAAATATTTATACATTCAAAACACTTACCTAACATTATGGTTTGGCTTATATGAGGAAGTTTAAAGTGGGACTTTGTAATACATTTTGGGACATAGTTTTTATCAGAAATACTGCAAACACTTTCAATATTTTAGATAGAAACTTGTAGGTCTTTAAAAACAATTTAAAAATCACCTAACCAAAACAATTGAATATATAATTTTCAAAAAAAATTGTTAGCAGTATTGCATTTATTTTTGATTTATAAATAAATATTTCTAACCCCAAGTGAAATAGTTTCCTGAAAAAAGTAGCTAATCTGCAGATATTTCAAAATGCATTAATTGTTAGGATTAATGACAGAGTATTTTATTAAGCTTTTTTAAATGGGCAAAAGAATTTCTGATTTCTAGGGCTTTTGTTGTACTTATTAGGGTTCCTTTTTCCTCTCCCAATTTTTGTTTTAAAGGTTGTGGGAAATTATATCTATTCAAATAATATGTGGCCATCAAAATCCATAAAATTAACCATCATTTACTTATTGATCAGGCAAAATAATAGAAAAATATGTACTATATATCAGTTCATAACAACTGCTATGAATTAATCATCTCTTCCCTTGCATTCTATTGAATTTTGTTTATTCATAATAACTAACAGTGTGAGCCTTATTTGTGTCATCTACATCCCCCATATATCTAGGTATAGTAGATAGGCATTCCAAATTCCATCCTGAGTTAATTCCAAATGATTCTTATAAACAGGGATTAATAAAGTACTCTGAAATTCTCAGAGAGATTTTCTTCATTTACATATTTGTGTATTTGTCCCTCACAGTTTCTGCTATGTAAGGTCTTGGGTATCTGATTATGGATTTGATGAAGAAGGTAATTATTGCTAATTATTGTTGGACTCATATTTAAAAAGCTCTGGACTGAGTATTATTCTACTAAATTACTATTTTTAAGTATAAAATATTTAACAATTATATTTTTCAGTTCATAATATATGTATATGATATGCAATATTTACAATATTATGTAATATGCAATATTATATGGTTGTATGATTAAGCAATTTAATTTTATTTACATAAGATATTGTATTTAATAAAATTGATTTTCTTTTATCTATTTTTATACAGACCTTTTGGATCTCTTTCAGTTGATGGATATTGAAAAATGTAAATTATATTGAATAATGTGCATGATAATTAAAAGTAATTCTCATATTTAAAAGATTGAAACCACAAAGATATTTCAATGGCTACTATTCATTTTGAGGTCCATATACCATTCCTTTAAAATAAATGCATTATTCTAAAACCTGAAACTTAAATCACTATGTTTTAGTTTTTAGCCCCAAAATACAATTGAGTAGATGGTAGAAACAACGTTAAGACCAAGTAGAAGAACTTTTGACACCAATAGAATTGAACAGGTTTGTGATTCTACTCTACAATGAAAGACAATAAGAAACCTAATACAATATACATCTTTAGGTAATAATTTACTCTGAGTAAGAAACTTTGTTTAGGCTTGCTGACAAGATGACTGAATAGGAACAGCTCCAGTCTGCAGCTCCCAATGAGACCAACACAGAAGGTAGGTGATTTCTGCGTTTACAACTGAGGTATATGGTTCATCTCATTGGGACTGGTTAGACAGTGGGTGCAGCTGCAGAGGGTGAGCAGAAGCAGGGTGGGGCATCGCCCCACCTGGACAGTGGTTTGAGCAGACACCAAGCTAGCTGCAGAAGTTTTATTTTGCACTCCAGTGGTTCCTGGAACCTCAGCAAGACAGAAGTGTTCGCTTCCTGGGAAAGGGAACTGAAGCCAGGGAGCAAAGTGATCCCACTCCCACGGAGCCCAGAAGCTAGGAAACACCAGCTTGAAATTCTCACTGACAGCACAGCTGTCTGAAGTTTACCTGGGATGATTAAATGTAGTGGGAGGAGGGACGTCCACCATTACCGAAGCTTTAGTAGGTAGTTTTCACCTCACAGTGTTAACTCTGACTGTGCAGAACTCACTGCAGCATGGCAAAGTGCCTGAGGCCAGACTGCCCCATAGATTCTTCCTCTCTGGGCAGGGCATCTCTGAAAGAAAGGCAGCAGCCCCAGTCAGGGGCTTATAGATAAGACTCTCATCTCCCTGGGACAGAGCACCTGGGGGAAGGGGCAGCTGTGGGCACAGAATTAGCAGACTTAAATGTTCCTGCCTGCCCACTCTGAAGAGAGCAGCAGATCTCTCAGCACAGCTCTTGAGCTCTGCTAAGGGACAGACTCCCTCTTCAGGTGAGTCCCTGACACCTATACCTCTTGACTTGAGAGACTATTCCCAGCAGGGGTCAACAGACACATCATACAGGAGAGTTCTGGTGGCATCAGGAGGGTTCCCTTCTGGGACAAAGCTTCCAGAGGAAGGAAAAGGCAGCAATCTTTGCTGTTCTTCAGCCTCCACTGGTGACACCCAGACAAACAAGTTCTGGAGTGGACCTCCAGCAAACTCCGGCAGACCTGCAGCAGAGGGCCTGTTAGAAGGAAAAGTAACAAACAGAAAGGAATAACATCAACATCCACCAATAGGACATCCACACAAAAACCCAATCCAAAGGTCACCAACCTCAAAGACCAAAGGTAGATAAATCCACGAAGATGAGGAAAAACCAGCACAGAAGGCTGAAAACTCCAAAAAACAGTACTCCTTTTCTCCTCCAAGGGATCACAACTCCTTACTAGCAAGGGAACAAAACTGGGCTGAGAATGAGTTTTATGAATTGACAGAAGTAGGCTTTAGAAGGTAGGTAATAACAAACTCATCTGAGCTAAAGGAGCACATTCTAACCCAATTCATGGAAGCTAAGAACCTTGATAAAAGGTCGAAGGAACTGCTGACTAGAATAACCCATTTAGAGAATAACATAAATGACCTGATGGAGCTGAACAACACAGCACAAGAACTTCATGAAGCATACAGAAGTATCAATAGCCAAATCAATCAAGTGGAAGAAAGAATATCAGAGATTGAAGATCAGCTTAATGAAATAAAGAGTGCAGACAAGATTTGATTAAAAACAATGAAAAGGAATGAACAATGAAGCCTCCAAGAAATGTAGGACTATGTAAAAGGACCAAACATATGATTGATTGGTGTACCTGAATGTCATGGGGAGAATGGAACCAAGTTGGAACAGGTTATTATCCTGGAGAACTTCCCCAACCTAGCAGACAGGCCAACGTTCAAATTCAGGAAATACAGAGAACACCACTAAGATGATCCTCAATAAGAGCAACCCCAAGACACATAATCATATTATCTAAAGTTGAAAGGAAGGAAAAAATTTTAGGGGCAGCCAGAGAGAAAGATCAGGTTACCTACAAAAGGAAGACTGTCAGACTAACAGTGGATTTCTCTGCAGAAATCCTACAAGCCAAGAGAGGGTGGGCCAATAGTCAATATTCTTTAAAAAAAAAAATCAACTCAGAATTTCACATTCAGCCAAACTAAGATTCATAAGCAAAGGATAAATAAAATCCTTTACAGACAAGCACATGCTAAGGGATTTTGTGACCACCAGGCCTACCTTGCAAGAGCTCTGGAAGGAAGCACTAAATATGGAAAGGGAAAATTGGTACCAGCCACTGCAAAAACATATCAAAATATAAAGACCAATGACACAATAAAGAAACTGCATCAATTTATGTGCAACATAAACAGCTAGAATTATGATAATAGGATCAAATTGACACATAACAACATTAATCTTAAGTGTAAATGGGCTAAATGCCCCCCAATTTAAAAACACAAGCTGGCAAATTGGATAAAGAGTCAAGACACATTGATTTCCTGAATTCAGGAGACCCATCTCACATGCAAAGACACTTATAAGCTCAAAATAAAGGGATAGAGGAAGATTTACCAAGCAAATGGAAAGCCAAAAAAAGTAGGGGTTGCAGTCCTCGTCTCTGATAAAACAGACTTTAAACCAACAAAGATCAGAAAAGACAAAGAAGGGCATTAAATAATGGTAAAGGGATCAATGCAACAGAAAGAGTTAACTATCCTAAATATATATGCACTCAATACAGGAGTACCCAGATTGATAAAGCAAGTTCTTAAAGACCTGCAAAAGATTTAGACTTCCACATAATAGTGAAATACTTTAACAACCCACTGTCAGTATTAGACAGATTAACAAGACAGAAAATTAACAAGGATGGATATTCAGGACTTGAACTCAGCTCTGAACCAAGCAGACCGAATAGACATCTACAAAACTCTCCACCCCAAATCAGCAGAATATATATTCTTCTCAGCACCACATAGCACATATTATAAAATCAACTACATAATTGGAAGTAAAACACTCCTCAGCAAATGCAAAACAAGGGAAATCATAACAGTCTCTCAGACCACAGAACAATCAAATTAAAACTCAAGATTAAGAAAATCACTCAAAACTGCATAAATACATGGAAACTGAACAACTTGCTCCTGAATAACTGCTGGACAAAAAACAAAATTAAGGCAGGAATAAGTAAGTTCTTTGAAACCAACATGAACAAAGACACAATGTACTAGAATCTCCAGAACACAGCTAAAGCAGTGTTTAGAGGGAAATTTATAGCACTAAATGCCCATAGCAGAAAACGGGAAAGATCTAAAATGGACACCCTACCGTTACAGTTAAAAAACTAGAGAATGCCAGTATGAATAATCCTAAAAAAACAGAAAAAGAAAAAGAAGAAAAAAAAAAACTAGAGAATCAATAGCAAACAATTGCAAAAGCCAGCAGAAGACAAGAAATAACTAAGATCAGAACAGAACTGAAGAAGATAGAAACATGAAAAACTCTCCAAAAAATCAATGAATCCAGGAGATGGTTTTTTGAAAATATTTACAAAATAGGTAGACCACTAGCCAGACTAATAAAAAAGCAAAAATCAAATGTATACAATTAAAAATGATAAAGGGGATATCACCACTGATCCCACAGAAATACAACTACCATCAGAGAATACTATACACACCTCTACACAAATAAACTAGAAAATTCAGAAGAAATGGATAAATTCCTGGACACATACACTCTACCAAGACTAAACAAGGAAGAAATTGAATCCCTCAATAGACCAATAACAAGTAATGAAATTGAGACAGTAATTAATAGCATACCAACCAAAAGAAGCCCAGGACCAGAGGGATTCACAGCCAAATTCTTTGTACCAGAGGTACAAAGAGGAGCTGGTACCATCCCTTCTGAAATTATTCTGAACAATAGAAAAAGAGAGACTCCCTGCTAACTCATTTTATGAGGCCAGCATCATCCTGATACCAAAACCTGGCAGAGACACAATAAAAGGAAATTTCAGGCCATTATCCCTGATGAATATCTATGTGAATATCCTCAATAAAATACTGGCAAACCGAATCCATCAGTGCATCAAAAAGCTTATCCATCACAATCAAGTCAGTTTCGTCCCTGAGATCCTAGGCTGGTTCAACATATGCATGTCAATAAACGTAATCCATCACAAAAAATAGAACCAGTGACAAAAACCATATGATTATCTCAATAGATGCAGAAAAGGCCTTCCATACAATTCAACACTCTTCATGTCAAAAAAACTCAATAAACCAGCTATTGATAGAGTATATCTCAAATTAATAAGAGCTATTTATGAC
>CAUYLG010030696.1:0-84346 GCA_963573385.1 Cacajao melanocephalus
TGCACATTGATTTTGTATCCTGAGACTTTGCTGAAGTTGCTTATCAGTTTCAGGAGATTTTGGGCTGAGACAATGGGGTCTTCTAAATATACAACCATGTCATCTGCAAAGAGAGACAATTTGGCTTCCTCTTTTCCTAACTGAATACCCTTTATTTCTTTTTCTTGCCTAATTGCTCTGGCTAGAAATTCCAGTACTATATTGAATAGGAGTGGTGAGAGAGGGCATCTTTGTCTAGTGCCAGATTTCAAAGGGAATGCTTCCAGTTTTTGCCCATTCAGTATGATATCGGCTGTGGGTTTGTCATAAATAGCTTTTATTATTTTGAGATATGTTCCATGGATACCTAGTTTATTGAGAGTTTTTAGCATAAAGGGCTATTGAATTTTGTAGAAGGCCTTCTCTGAATCTATTGAGATGATCATGTGGTTTTTGTCTTTGGTTCTGTTTACGTAGTGGATTATGTTTATAGACTGGCATATGTTAAACCAGCCTTCCATCACCTGGATGAAGCCTACTTGATGGTAATGGATAAGCTTTTTGATGTGCTGTTGCCATCAGTTTGCCAGTATTTTATTGAAGATTTTTACATCTATGTTCATCATGGATATTGGCCTGAAGTTTTCTTTTTTTGTTGAGTCTCTGCCAAGTTTTGGTATCAGGATGATGTTGGCTTCATAAAATGATTTGAGTAGGATTCCCTCTTTTTGTATTGTTTGAAATAGTTTCAGAAGGAGTGGTACCAGCTCCTCATTGTACGGCTTGTAGAATTCGGCTGTGAACCCATCTGGATCTGGGTTTTTTTTTGGTTGGTAGGCTATTAATTGCTGCCTCAACTTCAACCCTTGTTGTTGGTCTATTCAGGGTTTCGACTTCTTCCTGGTTTAGGCTTGGGAGGGTGCAAGTGTCCAGAAATTTATCCATTTCTTCCAGTTTTACTGGTTTATGTGCATAGAGTTGTATGTAGTAATCTCTAGTGGTAGTTTGTATTTCTGTGGAATCTGTGGTGATATCCCCTTTATTGTTTTTTTATTGCATCTATTTGATTCTTCTCTCCTTTCTTTCTTATTAAGCTGGCTAGTGGCCTATTTTGTTGATCTTTGCAAAAAAAACAAGCTCCTGGATTTACTGATTTTTTGAAGGGTTTTTTTTGTCTCTATCTCCTTCAGTTATGCTCTGATCTTAGTTATTTCTTGTCTTCTGCTAGCTTTTGAGTTTTTTTGATCTTGATCTTCTAGCTCTTTCAATTTTGATAGGGTGTCAATTTTAGATCTTTCCTTGCTTCTCATGTGGGCATTTATTGCTATAAATTTCCCTCTAGACACTGCTTTAAATGTGTCCCAGAGATTCTGGTAGGTGTGTCTTTGTTCTCGTTGGTTTTAAAAAAAATCTTTATTTCTGCCTTCATTTCATTGTTTATCCAGTCAACATTCAAGAGCCAGTTGTTCAGTTTCCATGAAGTTGTGCAGTTCTGATTTGGTTTCTTAATTCTGAGTTCAAATTTGATTGCCCTGTGGTCTGAGAGACTGTTTGTTATGATTTCCTTTCTTTTGCATTTGCTGAGGAGTGATTTACTTCCAATTATGTGGTCAGTTTTAGAGTAGGTGCGATGTGGTGCTGAGAAGAATGTATATTCTGTGGATTTGGGGTGGAGTGTTCTATAGATGTCTGTTAGGTTTGCTTGGTCCAGATCTGATTTCAAGTCCTGGATATCCTTGTTAATTTTCTGTCTCATCGATCTGTCTAATATTGACAGTGGAGTGTTAAAGTCTCCCACTATTATTTTGTGGGAGTCTAAGTCTCTTTCTAGGTTGTTAAGAACTTGCTTTATGTATCTGTGTGCTCCTGTATTGGGTGCAGGTATATTTAGGATAGTTAGCTCTTCTTGTTGCATTGATTCTTTTACCATTATGTAATGCCCTTCTATGTCTCTTTTGATTTTGTTGGTTTAAAGTCTATTTTATAAGAGACTAGCATTGCAACTCCTGCTTTTTTTTTTGCTCTCCATTTGCTTGGTAAATCTTCCTCCATCCCTTTATTTTGAGCCTATGTGTGTCACTGCATGTGAGATGGGTTTCCTGAATACAGCATACTGATGGGTTTTGATTTTTATACAATTTGCCAGTCTGTGTCTTTTGATTGGGGCATTTAGCCCATTTACATTTAAAGTTAATATTGTTATGTGTGAATTCGATCCTGCCATTTTGATGCTAGCTGGTTGTTTTGTCCGTTAGTTGACTGAGTTTCTTCATTGTATTGATGGTCTTTACCATTTGGTGTGTTTTTGAAGTGGCTGGTACTGGTTGTTCTTTTCTTTGTCTAGTGCTTCTTTCAGAAGCTCTTGTAGGCAGGTCTGGTGGTGACAAAAATCTCTCATCAATTGCTTGTTTATAAAGGATTTTTGTTTCTCATTTGCTTATGAATCTTAATTTGGCTGGATATGAAATTCTACATTGAAATTTCTTTTCCTTAAGAATGCTGAATATTGGTTCCCACTCTCTTCCGGCTTGTAGGGTTTCTGCTGAGAGATCCACTGTGAGTCTGATGGGCTTCTCTTTGTGGGTAGCCCGACCTTTCTCTCTGGCTGCCCTTAGCATTTTTCCTTCATTTCAATCCTGGTGAATCTGACAATTATGTGCCTTGGGGTTGCTCTTCTTGAGGAATATCTTTGTGGTGCTCTCTCTATTTCCTGGACTTGAATGTTGGCCTGCCTTAATAATTTGGGGAAGTTTTCCTGGATTTTATCCTAAAGAGTGTTTTCCAGCTTGGATTCATTCTCTCTGTCACATTCACGTACACCAATCAAATGTAGATTAGATCTTTTCACATAATCCCATATTTCTTGGAGGCTTTGTTCATTTCTTTTCACTCTTTTTTCTCTAATCTTGCCTCCTCATTTTATTTCATTGAGTTGATCTTCAATCTCTGCTATTCTTTCTTCTGCTTGGCCAATTTGGCTACTGAAAGTTATGTATGCTTTGTGAAGGTCTCTTGTGTTCTTCAGCTCCATCAGGTCATTTATATTCTTCTCTAAGCTGTTTATTCTCATTAGCATTTTGTCTAACCTTTTTTCAAGGTTCTTGGTTTCTTTACATTGGGTTAGCACATGTTCTTTTAGCTCAGAGAAGTTTATTACCCACCTTCTGAAGCCTGTTTCTGTCAATTCGTCAGACTCATTCTCCACCCAGCATTGTTCCCTTCCTGGTGTGGAGTTGTGATCCCTTGGAGGAGGAGAGGCATTCTGGTTTTGGTGTTTTCATCCTTTTTGTGCTGGTTTCTTCCCATTTTTGTGGATTTATCTGTGGTCTTTGTAGTTGGTGACTTTCGGATGGGGTCTCTGAGTAGACGTCCTTTTTGTTGATGCTGAAGTTAATTTTTTCTGCTTTTTGGTGTTCCTTCTAAATGTCAGACCCCTCTGTTCTAGGCCTGCTAGAGGTCCACTCCAGACCCTGCTTGCCTGGGGATCACCTGCAGTGGCTGCAGAACAGTAAGAGTTGCTGCCAGTTTCTTCTTCTGTTATCTTTGTCCCAGAAGGATACTTGCCAGATGTCTGCCTCAGCTCTCCTTTATGAGTGCCTCTTTGGATATACAGGGGTAAGGGTGCTGCTTGAGGAGACAGTTTGTCCCTTATAGGAGCTCAAGGGCTGAGCTGGGATCTCCATTTTTCCATTTAGAGCTTCTGGGCAGGTATGTTTAAGTCTGCTGCAGTGGAACTCATAAGCACCTTTATCCCCAGGTGCTCTGTTCTGGGAAGGTGGGGCTTTATTTATAAGTTCCTGACTTGCTGCTGCCTTTTTTCAGATATGCCCTGCTTAGTAAGGTGGTAGTCTAGCCACAGTCTGCCAGCAGAAGTGTTACTGAGTGGCCGTGGGCTCTGCCCAGCTGCTGTGTGAATTTTCTGTTAGAATTGCCTTGGTAATGGTGGTCTGCTTCAGTAATGGCGGACTGCCTCAGCAATGGCGGACTGCCTCGGTAATGGTGGACTGCCTGGGTAGTGGTGGACTGCCTTGGTAATGGCAGATGCCCTTCCCCCAACTGAGCTGAACTGTCCCTGGTCCAGCTGCACTTGCTGTGAAACTCTCAATCCAGAGCGTTTCAGATTGCTGGTCTTTGTAGGGGGTGGGACCTGCTGAGTTAGATCACCTGGCTCCCTGTTTTCAGCCCCCATTTTTTTCAGTTGAGTGGGTGGCTCTGTATCCCAGGTGTTCCAGGCACCTGTTGAAACTGCTGCCCAGATTTGTGTGAGTTTTTGTGCAAAGTCCCACAGCGCTGGCTAAAACAGCCATGCTGGAAATTTGTGGTGTTTTTCAGCCCGGGAATCTCCTGGTCTGTGGGCAATAAAAACTTGTTTGGAAATGCGGTGATCACTCACCCTCTGCATTCTTCTTGCTGTGAACTGCACTCCAGAGCTGTTCCTATTCAGCCATCTTTGATCTCCCCAGTAAAAATAGTTTTAACACATAGACAATACACATTCCAGCTTCTGTTTGCCACAATAGTAAAGATTCAATACTTCATCATAACTGGATGAGCTCGCTTCAATTGTCCATGAATAGTTTAATCTGTAACCACTGACTTCATTTATTGAGTTACAGCTATTTTTATTGACTTACATTTCAGTGGCACTTAGGTCAAAAATCATATTTTAAAAATGGTTGAAATTGTTTTCTAAGATCTGCTGTTTAACTTCTGTATTATAAGTTGAACTGGATCAAAGTGTCGATACTGAACACTCTGGATAATGTTTCTATTAATTAAAAATTATAGGCCAGGCACAGGCAGCTCACGCCTGTAGTCCCAGCATTTTGGAAGGTAGAGGCAGGTGGATCACGAGGTCAGGAGATCGAAACCATCCTGGCCATCAAAATGAAACTCCATTTCTACTAAAATACAAAAAAATTAGCTGGGCATGGTGGTGCAGATCTGTCGTCCTAGCTACTCAGGAGGCTGAGGCAGGGGAATCACTTGAACCCGGGAGGTGGAGATTGCAGTGAGCTGAAATTGTGCCACTACACTCTGGCCTGGTGACAGAGTGAGACTCTATCTCAAAAAATATATATATATAAATAGACAAATCTTTAAACATAAAATCAGAAAATATTGAGACGTCAACATTATTTGAAGAAAAAAAATGACAAGATTGAATATAAGATAAACTTTGGGTAAAACGCAAAGGCAGTCTGGCCAGGAAGTGTTTAGAACTTCTTTCTAAGAGACCCTGAGGGACTACCGTAAAGCATTTATCTAATTTATAGCCATTTGCTCCAAAAAGACATTACAAAGAATATAGCAGTATTTTTTAAAATATGTTTTGAAATTAAGAATGCTAAAAGAACATCAAAAAGTCTATTTACTCACCATGAAATTAGAGCAAATCCCAACTCATGATCACCACCATGTTGTGTTAGTAGTAGTAAATTTATTACAGACATGCCTATTTTAACATATGATTTTGGTAATCCAAGTCAGTAGGGCAAATCACTGGTCTTTGAACAGTACTGTATTGTATTCAGGGTATTTCTACATGTGAGTAATTAGGTTAAGTCCTAGGGTTATAATATTGAGTAAAATACAACTCTCATCCAAAATATTTTCTTTCTGCTTATTAAAGAGTTAAAACAAACTCTTCTTTGTAATTTATGTTCTTAAAGTTCAAATTCAGTGGAATACTAGGAATATAATATATATTCTAGTAAAGGCTCACTAGATAAAAGAATAAATGCCTTCAACTTAAGCTGGCGTCTGATATTTTTTTCTAACTCATTCTTTTTGTTAAGACCAGCATTACCCAATACCAAAACCAAACAAGGAAATAACAAAAAAAGATATCCCTGATGAACACAGATGCAAAAATCCTCAACAAAATACTCGCAAATCAAATTCGACAACACATTAAAAAATCATTCACCATGACCAAGTGAGATTCATCCCAGAGATGAAAGTGTGGCTCAACATATGCAAATCAGTAAACATGATACATCATATTAATAGAACCAAGAAAAAAAACCACTATATGATCATTTCAGTATATGCTGAAAAAAACACTGATTAAAATTTAACATCCCTTTATGATAAAAACCTTCAACAAATTGCATATAGAAGAAAAAAATAGCTCAAAATAACAAAGGCCTTGTATGACAAACTTACAGTGAACATCACACCGAACAAAGAAAAACTGAAAGGCTTTCCTTTAAGATTTGGAAATAAACAAAAATGCCCATTTTCACCACTTTTGTTCAGTATATTACTAGGAGTCCTGGCCACAGCAATTAGGAAAGAGAAAGAAATATATGACATTCAGATTGGAAAGTAACAAGTCAAATGAGCTTTGTTCACAATTGACAAGGCTTTACATTTAGAAAAACCTAAAGACTTCACCAAGAAAAAACCATGATTAGATGATTGCAAAAATTCAGCAAAGTTGCAGGACACAGATTCAACATAACAATAATCAGTAGCATTTCTGTATGCCAACATGGAACCATCTAAAAGAAATCAAGGAAGTAATCCCATCTATAATCACTACAAAGAATACAAAACACCCAGGAGTCAATTTAACCCAAGTAAAAGATCTACACAAGAAAGCTATAACACACTGATGAAAGAAATTTGAAAAACACAGAAAATGGAAAATAGTTTATGCTCATGGATTTGAAGAATATTGTTAACATAATACTACCCAAAGCAACTTATAGATTCAATACAATCCCTATCAAATTACCAATGACATTCTTCACAGAAAGAGATTTTTAAAATCTTAAAATTTATATGGAACCACAAAAGACCCCAAAGTAATCCTGAGCAAAGCAATCCTGAGCAAAAAGAACAAAGTTGAAGGCACTACGTTATCTGACTTCAAAACATACTACAAATCTGTAGTAACTAAACTCAGCATGGTATAAACTCAACGTGGTACGAACATAGAAACAGATGCATAGAGTAGTGGAATGGAATTGAGGACGCAGATATAAATGCAGACATTTACAGTCAACTTATTTTTGTCAAAGGCACCAAACACATAGAATAGAAGAAAGGACAACCTCTTAGATAAATGGGGGTGAGAAAACTGGACAACCATATTCAGAACATGAAACTAGATCTCTCTCTCACCATACACAAAAATCAAATGAAAAAGGATTAAAGACTCTAAGTCTGAAACATGAAACTACTAGCAGGAAGCATGGGGAAATGTTCCAGGACATTGGTCTGGGAAAATATTTTGTGCGTAAGATCTCGGAAGCATAAGCAATCAAAGCAAAAATTGACAAATGGGGTCACATCAATTTAAAAAGCTTCAACAAGTAAAGCAAACAATCAACAAAGTGAAGTTACAGCCCACAGAATGAAAGAAAATATTTGGAAGCGAGGCATCTTACAAGGAATTAATAACCAGAATATATAAAGAGCTCAAATAACTCAGTAGCAAAAAATTAAATCTGATTTCTTAAAAATGGACAAAAGACCTGAATGGATCTTCCTTAAAAAAAAAAATCCAAATGGCCAAGTATATGAAAAAAAAAGTTCAACATCACTAATTATCAGAGAAATGCAAATCAAAGCCATAGATGTATGATCACACCCCAGTTAAAATGACTTAAATCAAAAAGACAGGCAATAACATGCTGATGAGTATGTGGAGAAGAGGGAACCCTCATACCCTTTTGCTAGGACTGTAATGTAGCCACTATGGAAAATTATATGGAGGTTTTCCAAAAAAACTAAAAATAGTCCTACCATATAATTTAGCAATCCCACTACTGAATATATTCTCAAAAGAAAGCAAACCAATATATCAAAGCCATATCTGCACTCCCATGTTTATTGCAGCACTATTCACAATAGCCAAGATGTGGAATCAGCCTGTTTTTCAGCGGATGAATAAAGAAAATGTGGTGTGTATATAAACAATGGAATAATATTCAGCCATTAAAAAATAAAAGCCTGTTATTTGCAACGACATGCGTGAAACTGGAGGTCACTATTTTAAGTGAAATAAGCCAAGCACAGAAAGACAAATATCACATGTTCTCTCCCACATGTGGAAGCTAAAGAAATGGATCTCACGAATATAGAGTGTAGACTGTAAGTTGGCTGTTATGAGGGGCCAAGAAGAGAAGCATGGAGGGAGGTTCAAAAAAGAGGCTGATTAACAGATATAAATACATAGTTTGATAGACGAGATAAGACCTAGTGTTTGGTAGATCAGTAGGCCATAATTTATAATAAGCTATTGTGCATTTCAAAACAGCTAGAAGAAAATAATTTCAATGTTTCCAGCCTAAAGACAAATATTTAAGGTGATTGGTACCCTGAGTACACTGATTTGAGTTTTACAAATTATATGAATGTATTATATTACTAAATGTATCCTGAGACTATGAGCCTCTCTTATGTATCAATAAGCAAAAAACACCAGGTGCTTGCAAAGATGCAGACAAACCCTTACACACCGTTGGTGAGGATGTAAACCAGTATAGCCGCTATGGAAAACAGGATGGATATTTCTCAAAAACCTAAAAATAGAACTACTATATTATCCAGCAATCCTACTACTGGGTATTTATCCAGAGAAAAGGAAATTATATCAAAAGAACATCTGCACCCTCATGTTTATTGAAGCATGATTCACAATAGCAAAGACATGGAATCAACTGAAGTGTCCATCAACAGATGGCTGGATAAGAAAATATGCTAAACATACACAATGGAATACTACCTGGCCATAAAAAATAATGAAATTCTGTCATTTGCAACAGCATGGATGGAACTAGAGGACATTATATGAAGATAAATAAACCAGGCACAGAAAAACAAGTATCACTTATTCTCACTCATTATGTGGGAGCTTAAAAAGTTGATCTCATGGAGTAGAAAATGAAACTATAGTTACCACAGGCTGGAAAGGGTTGTGTTGGGGAAAGGGAGGTGAAGCGAGTTTGGGTAATGGGTATAAACATACAGCTGAATAGAAAAAATAAGTTTCAATGTGTGATAGCATAGTAGGATGACTATCATTAAGAACAATGTACTGTATACTTCAAAATAGCTAGAAAAGAGGATCTGAAGTGTTCTCAACACACAGAAATGATAAATAATAAAGGTGATATGTATCCTAAATACCCTGGAGTGATCATTACACAATTATGCATATAGCAAAATACCACATGTATACCATAAACATGTACACGTCATGTAGATTTTTTAAAAATAAAATAAATCTAGAAGGAGAGTTAAAGGGAATATACTCTTTATTTATATTTTTGGATTCAGATTTCAGGGAAGGGTGCTGGATATATAGTGTATATTCAGTAAATATTCACTGAGTAAGTGAATAAATGCCTTTCTTTTAAGCTGGTAGCCAATCTTTTTCTCACTCTTTTATTTTTTTATTTGATGTTGGATGTTTGTGCTTTTCTTTTTCTCCCAGACTAAATATTTCCAGTGTTTTATTGATTTTACTATTATTTTTTTCTACAAGTAACCATAATCAATTCCTTTATTTTTTCTCCTTTCTAATTTATACTTGTGATGGTTAATACTGTCAACTTGATTGGATTGAAAGATGCAAAGTATTGATCCGGGGTGTGTCCGTGAGGGTGTTGCCAAAGGAGATTAACATTTGAGTCAACGGTCTGGAGAAGACAGACCCACCTTTAATCTGGCCGGTCACCATCTAATGTAAAGCAGGCAGAAAAACATGAAAAAGTGAGACTGGCCTAGCCTCCCAGCCTCCTCCATCTTTCTCCTGTGCTGGATGCTTCCTGCCCTAGAACATCAGACTCCAGGTTCTTCAGTTTTGGTACTTGGACTGGCTCTCCTTGCTCCTCAGCTTGCAGACAGCCTATTGTGTATTGTGGAACCTCGTGATCGTGCAAGTTAATAATAAACTCCCATATATATATATATATATATATATATATACACACACACGTATATATGATTACTATAAATATCTATAGATATATATCTCTATATATCTAACTATTGCTATAACTATGGGATTGCTATGTATATATATATTCTCTTAGTTCTCTTCCTCTAGAGAACCCTAATTTGATGTCTTTTATTTATTCATTTGTACGTACATATATGTATAAAACAAATGAATGACTAACTAACTTGCTGCAGCTATATTTTGTAAACGACACTTTTCTTAACTATAACTGTTTCTTCATAACCCATTTCATGAAGAGGACATAATGAGTTAAAAGGCTGTACACGTTTAAGAGTCTTGATGTTAACTGCCATATTGCCCTTGTAGTGACAGGAAAAATTACACCCCCACTCCAACCATATGAAAACGCATAAACTTGTATGATACAAGTAGAAATAGAATCTAATGGGGATGCAAGAAAATGAGGGCTGATTCTTCTTGAGTAAGGGGCTGGTTATCAGAGATGATGGCCTCAAAGAAGAGGTGACAATAGAGTGAAATATCCAAAACTAAGAAAGAATAGACATTAAAATTTTAAATTGACGTAAGAGTTCACATTTAAAAATCAGGAAAATAATTGTTTAAAAATAACAAGATAAAGAGAATTGCTATTTTTTAAACATTTATTATATATATACATATATAGTAACAATTGTCTTTGAAGCACTGTTATAAGAGCTGTAGCAATAAATGTGAAGGGCAAAAGTTCCTGTCTTTAAGTAGTTACATATTCAAGGGTGTGTACAGAGGAGACAGCTAATACATGTATAAATTATATGTGTTGGGTAATCAATATTACTATAAAGAAAATCAAGGCCAAACAACTGAGTAAAAGTCAACAGTAATGGGTTGGGTGTGATGGAAGAAGTATTCTAGGTTGCCCAAAAAAGACTTCCTAAAACAATTACATTATTTGTGCAGAAAAGAGAATCAGTTTTTCGTCTTGTTTTAAATTTAGATGGACATTTGCCGTCCAAGTAATAACAATAGGTAAACAAAGGAATATGAATTAGAAATCCAGTAGAAAGGTTGAGTCCTAGGATATAAATTCAAACATTTTCAAAATGTAACTAGTCTCCGAAACCACAGACCAGATGAACTTAAGATGCGCTTAAGTATAATCACAGGAAAAAAATTACAAAATAGATTTTAAAAAATTTACTTTACTATGGGATTAATAATAAAATATTAGAATGATTGTAGAATTAATTTGTCTTTCTAAGTTTAAAGGTAAATAATACATAGCTATTAATTCCCCCAAAATTGTAAATATGTTAAATGGGTTTAAAATTCCAATGACTTTTCTTTAATATTATAAAATGATTCCAAATTCACATGAAGCAACAAATGGAATAGAAGAATAGAGCAAATGTTGAGTAAATAAAATGAAGACTAACATCCTATATTTTTAAATTATGAGTTATACAGAAATGTTTATGATGTAAGAATTAAGACAAAATTTGTGAAACAGCAGGAAGTTTAGAAACACACCCAAACATATATAGACCATTTAGTAAAATCATTCTCACAGATTATATAAAAAGTACAAATTTAAATAATTTACTGTCATTTTTATGTGCCAAATTGATAAAAATTCAAAACAATGAAGTCATCCAGATTTCGCAACATGGGAGGAGTCCGGCATTTTCACATGGTTGAGTGGGAGTGTAATTTTTCCAGTCACTACAAGGACAATGTGGCAGTTAACATCAAGATTCACAAACATGTACAACCTTTTAACCCATTATATCCTCTTCCTGAAATGGATTATGAAGAAAGAGTTATAGTTAAGCAAACAGTCCTTTACAAAATATGGCTGCAGCAAGTTAGTTAGAAGTAGATTGCTTGAATTAGGTAGTGGTATGTTACATCCATTAACAGTTTCATCAGGTTCTCAAAATTGAGTTTGAATTTCAGAAACTTTAGAAATTGCTCAAGGTACATTAAGTGAATAAAATATGCAACCACAAGTTCATAAGAAAAAATGTATCAATTTATTCAAGCATGAAAGTGTTAACTGCTTATCTTTTGTTGGGCTAAGGAGGATTTTATTTCATTCTAATTTTTACGCTTTTTTAGTATTTTACAACGACTGTAGAATAATTTTATAATCATAAAAATGTTCTAATAAACCACAGGCACACTGTGAGGCTACAAAAGGGGAAAAGGCGTTGGTGTGCTCATTTCTGAAATAATAATCGATCTCTTGAGTCTTGTGAGATTGTTGTGAGAAAAAGAGAGGTATGAAATGCTCAAGAGTGCATTCAGAGATATAAATAGGTTGGGCTTATTCATGCTTTTAGGACACTAAGGTGACACTGAAGCATTTTGTCAATTGCTTTAAATCTTTCATTTGGGCACCATTAGTGCACTAATGACATGGGGGTGGCCTAAATAAATTGTAACCATTTCTTACACAAGGTGTTTACTCCCACAGGAAGCTGGCTCCAAGGAGGACCTTGACACTGCTTTAAGCAAGACCACCAGTTTGCTTAAGGATTCAACAAGCAGATCTTGGCAAGGCAAATTTATAAGTACTAGTTAAAGGTTAAGAAAAGTTCTGGTCTCCTTATTGAACCCAAGAGACGCAGAAACGCTAGTGTGTATGATCATGGACCACTAAGTAAGGAAGTGCTTTTACAGGCCTCAGAGGTCGTGGGAGTCCCAGAGCAGGCTCTTTGCAGGGAAGGAGGCAAAAGGGCGAGAATAACTGGAGTAGTTTAACAGTGTGATTGGTTAACTGAGGTTAGGCTCAATAAAACTCTTTGGGCCTGCTATTGGTGGTCAGACTAATTGTACCACAGAGATTCAGGCCACATTTGGCGACAGTTGCAGAGTGCTGGTTCTAGTGTGCTGGTTATTTTCCAGCAGGGACACATGACATTTTTCATGACTCTAGTGTCAGCTATTTAGTGCTGTAGACCCTGTCCTGGGCCATGCTGTGTAATGTTCACATGAAATGTATAAGAGTTGATATGTCTGTTTCACAAGCAAAATAATTTTAGAACCATCATGAATTATTTGTTTTTATTATATGCTCAGTTTACAAATTAACTGGAGTAATTTTACTCTGCCCTGAAGGTTCTAGCAGAAAACAGACCTAGGAATTATTTCTCCCCCTTCTATTATAGTAAAGAATATAATTGTTCTTCTCACCCCCTGCTTCGGCCTAGTTTTCTTTTCAAGTAAAATGTGCATAACAAAATACTATTGCATGAGAAAGGTGAACAAAATATAGAAGCACACTATATGAAAACATTTAACAATGAAATAAAACATGTTTTCAACAGATGTTTTATGTACAAAATGTTTAAAGACATCTTTTTAAATAACAAATGAACTATGTAATTAAGCTCTCAGCTTTTCAGGACTCTCATTCATTCATCCATCCATGTATTCAACAAATATGTGTGACTATATATAGAGTCCTTATACTCCAGACATTGTTCAGTGAAAGATACAAAAGTGAATGGCACTTAATATCTATCCACAGAGAGAGCTTCAGGAAACAAACACAGAAACACATGCTCTCACCATGAAATAAGTAGTAATAAAAATGTGGAAAGCAGTACATTTATTTTAAGATAGAATGAAACGTACAAAGGTGATAATGTGTTGTTTTATAAAAATTACTATGGTCATTTCAGGTAGTAAATTACTGCTTCAAAGTTGTATTGAAAGGACAGTCTGGCATGGAGTAATGAGCATGAGCCTTCAAATACGGTGGATTTAATTTACATAGTAGCTAAGTGAATTTTAATTCTTCTTTTGAGTTTTGATAATTTCACTACCTCACCATTTTTTTTTTCTGAAATTTTTTTTTAAAGACAAGAGTCTCGCTGTGTCAACCAGGCTGAAGTGCAGTGGCACAGTCATAGCTCACTGCAGCCTCAAACTCCTGGGCTCAAGCGATCCTCCTGCCTCATCCTCCTGAGTAGCTGGGACTACAGGCATGTGACACCATGCCTAGTTAATTTTTTAATTTTTTGTAGACATGAGGTCTTACTATGTTGCTAGGCTAGTCTTGAACTCCTAGACTCATGCAATCCTCCTGCCTCAGCCTTTCAAAGTACTGGGATTACAGATGTAAGCTGCAGTACCCAGCCCTAAAAACCCTAGAAAATAGAAGAATAATGTAAAAATTATTCTTACACAATTACTATTATATATCATATTTTATTTTGAAAGAATAATGTAAGCTCTGTATACTTTAAGAATCCACAAGCATGTTTAGTATTTTTATAGTAACAGTTTCTTGTGAGTCCAGAAGAAAATTTTTTGATGTATTATATTTTGAGAATCTGAAAACATATATGTCAATAATTTTTTTTTAAACTGCGTGGACTGTATGAGTCCCATACTCCTAATCTGAGAGAAAACATGTGAAGTACTTGTTATTGCCAAAGTGGCTTCTAATTCCACATCTGCTACTAACACAGCTACGATTGCTACCATCACCATTATTACAAACAGAAGCAGACATATGTCCAGACACTGCCTGTTCAACTGCTGACCCCCAACTCTTCAAAATACGACCAGAAACATTTATTACAAAAAGCTAAGTTCATTATCCTGACTGAAGTAAAAGAGAACACTACTTTGACATAATATTAGCACCGTTTAGCTGAAGAGGGATGTAAGGAAAAGATATTTATTAATATGTTGTTCCAGGGTCTGGGATGTGTGATTTTTAAGGTGGTTCTTAAAAGGTTAAAAATATTTGTGGGATGGACAGAAATAGTGAAATAATAGCTTTAGACTGTGGGCATAGCAAAGAGAGGACCTTGAACTGAGCTTTGAAGAGCAGCCATTAGTCTTGATAAGTAAGCTATTTTGATTGGTTCAGTCTTATTTCTGAAGCACAACTACTTCTTGGAGCAAGTAGTTTTCTTGTTTACAGCAGTTTTTATTTTTTTGTATTTTATTTTTTCAAGACAGGGTTTCACTCTGTTGCCCAGGCCAGAATGCAGTGGCACAATCTTGGCTCACTGCAACCTCCACCTCTCAAGTTCAAGCAATTCCCTCACTTCAACCTCCCAAGTAACTGGGATTACAGGGGCACACCACCATGCCTGGCTAATTTTTGTATTTTTAGTGGAGACAGGGTTTCACCATGCTGGCCAGGCTGGTCTTGATCTCCTGGCCTTGAGTGATCCACCCACCTTGGCCTCTCGAAGTGCTGAGATTACAGGTGTGAGTCACCATGCTGGGCCTGTTTTCAGGGGCTTTTAAGATAGGCTTTTTTTTTTTTCAGCCATGATGTTGAGGGAACATTCTCAGGTTAGATTACCAATTTGGATTCCTAAAAACTAAACGATGAGTAAAACATATTGGAGAAGTAAATGTAATAGCTATCAAGATACTGCTAGCAAACTTCTGACTCACCAAAATCAAATCTGTATGTGTATATACATATAATATGATCATATCAAAGTGATACATGTTTGGAAGATTTGAAGATCACATCATTATAATAGAAGTTAAAGGCTTGGAAGGCCTTTATAATGAGATATAAGGTTATATATATTCTCATCTCTGAAACTTGATTCTAGAAGAATACATTATCTGGTCCAAATTTTAAAGATGACATGACGGAAGAGCCACCAGGATTGGAGGTGAGGTGTTCTAAGACATGATCATCTGTAAGCCTCTGTCTTTGTTTGATGGCTTTGTTTTGAGTTATGACTTAGGAAAATTAGATTTGGATATGACTTTCCATTTACTACTTACTCCGATGCAGCAGAGAAACCACCAGAAAACACTATGAGGAATACATAGAAATTGTTTTTAAGTATCTATAAATGCCATCTCTTCAGCCTGGGCTTAGTTTCTCCTCCTCTTGATTGCTCATTTTGATTTCTGTTTCCCTACTGCACTGCAGTTTAAATAATAACTTTTTGAGAATAAGTGTTGCTACTTTCAGACATGTCATTATGAAACTTGCTTTAAAATAATATTTTGTTTAGAAGTTTCAAAATGTCATTCTAAGAGCATAGGCTTGAAGTCAGTGACATCTGGCTTGACCCTTAGATCTGGCAGTGGCCACTTGTGTAACTCTGGGTTATTTACTTAACTTATGGAAGGCTCTATTTTCTCCATTCCGAAGTGGGAATAAAGACACCTGCCATGGGGCTGGTGCAGGTGTTAACTGAGCATATTCGAAGTCCCTTCAGCAAATGCCAAACACATACCAAATGCCATGGGTTAAACTCTGTTCCTGAAAAAATTTCTACGTGAATGCCGTAACCCCAGAAGAATGTGATCTTATTTGAAAACAGGGCCTTTGCAGAAGAAATAGTTTAGATGGAGTCATTAGGGTGGACCCTAATTCAATATAATTTGTATCTTTCTAAAGAAAGAGAGACCTGAACACAGAGACAGACACACAGGAGAGCACCCTATGAGTGTGACGGAGATGCCTCTGCCAGCCAAGGAGCGCTAAGGGTTGCCAGCAAACCTCCAAAAGCAAGGAGAAGGCCTGGAACAGAGTCTTCCTCACAGCCCTCAGCATGGACCAACCCTGCTGGCACCTTGGTGCTGGACTTCCAGAATCCAGACCTGTCAGATCATGTATTTCTGTCATTTCAGCGCCCAGTTTGTTTCACCTTGTTAGCGTAGCCTTAGCAAACTATACGATAAGCACCTACTGTTGGAGTAGTTTTACTTCTGGTCACTGGATGATTCAAATCTTTAAATTTTATAAAATACTATAGACAGTCATTTAAATATTATTTCAAAATCATCAAAGTAAGCAATTTATTACTAATGGGCAGTATGATTTCAAGATGGCCCATGTTTCAGCATTCTAAAATTATTTGTTTTATCCCTATAGAAAGAGATATCCCTAGCATCAAATTTCTCTAAAACAGAAATGCTCTGTTATTATTTTCTAATGGATATAGAAATGACATTCTGTATTTTTAAAAACAACTCATTAATTTAAATGTATATTTATAACCAAGGTTAACTGAATGCTTTTTACATCTGCCTTCTACAATATAATTTAAATATAAGTATTTAAAAAATGATGACTGAGTAATTCCAAGACATATTCTTTTTTTTTTCTGCACTCTTTTGGAAAAAGTATGACTCTTAAAAATGTGCATTCTATTTATTTTGCTAAACTCAAGGCTATGAAAAAAACCTCACATTTAAGCTGCAATATAGAGAAGACTAGAGACCTTGAGCTAGAGAAATATATTTTTTTACAGTTTAGAAAATAGCCAAGCACTTACTGGCTCCTGTCAGCAGGGACAATTTCTCCATTGAGCGGTGCCAAGCTGTTGGGAAAACTGCAGGAACCTACCGTCATTGCACGAAAGTCAACATCTCTCCAAGACGGAAAACAGAAATGGCCTGTTTTTTAATTATGTGCTTTCCTGTAGGACATTTTAAAGTAGCTGAAACAGCATTTTCATGACCCAAAAGGATATATGGATAATTCTCTAGACTGCTCAGTATTAGAAGTGACTTCTAAGAGTGAAATAAGACAGCACCCAAGCACCTGCTGGCTTCGTGAGGACCAAATAGCACGGCGTGGAATCCACAGCCGTCTCCCTCAGCAGGGTGAGGGATGTCTGCTAAGTCTAGTAGCCAGAGCCTTTCCATTTCCAAACCCTGGCAATGGGAAATAATCAAAATGCATAAAGGACAGATTACAAAAGCAATTGTGAGGACACCTAGCAAGAAATCCTCGGCCTCCATTTGAAGCAATCAGAACAGGCGTCTCTCAGGATCTCCCATTGTTTTGCGGGATACTGGAAGAAGTGGTGAGATAGGATACCCTCTCTCCTTTGAAAAATAAAGAAGAGGACAGCAGGGACTCAACTATCATTCCTTCATTCATTTAGCAAGTATGTACCAACACCTGGCAGATGGGAAACAAGGAGCCGTTCGGTGCTAAATTCAATGATGTGAGTAAAGCAGATACAGTGTCTGCCTGGATAAGACATTCATCTGCCGTGGGAAACAGTTCATGAACAAGTAAGCAAAGCATTGTTGAAGGGATGGTTCTGAAACTCTATGAAGGAAACAAACAGATGCTTTAAGAAAGAACACTGGAGGCTGCAGAGATGGAAACACTTGTTTTGACTCAAGGTCAAGACTCTCAAAGGAAGAGTAATTAAAGGTAAGACCTGACAGATGCAAAGTGGCAAGATTTGCAAACAGAGGTGAAAAGCATTCTAAATTTATAATGAGCTTGTGCAAAAGCCCTGAGGTGGGAATGAGCCTGATGTATTTGGGAAGAGGGCAATAGGTGGAGGCTACAGAGATACAGCAAGGAACAGAAAGCATTGCAGATCACGGTAAGAAGTCTAGATTCTAATTTTTTAAATCTTATTGGAATAGGATTGAAAGCTTTCCAATGAGAAGATGTTTAAGCCTATTATTTGCTTTTTATTTTTATTTTGGCTCCTGTCTGGAGCTTACTTGCATAGAAGACGAGACACAGTGGGAGGCTCGTGAGTGGACACCAGTGCAGGTGGATCATAATGACTGGAACTAGGGTGCTGAGTGGGAATGGAAGGAACTGGATACATCTAAGGTGTCACTGGTGGTGGAATTGACACAGAACTAGATTTTGGACTGATTTTGGGGAGTAAGCATATCCCAAAAGCAGCCACCCGGTTGATCAACTCAGAGAACTGGCTAATAGTCATGCAGGTAGGGAAATCAGGGGGGAGCATAAGCCAGTGTTAATTAGCTGTCCCCTCTCTGGTGTTTGCTTATTATTTTGCATATATGTTGAAAGCAGTAGGTTGTCCCAGGCAGACTCTGAGTTCAGTAGTCATTCACATAATTAAAGAATTTAAATCATTTGATTTTGTTAAGCACCCCCCCATTAGATGCTTAGAGCAAACACCCACAGTTTTCATTTCTCTTCATTTTCACTTCAATTTCTCACCAGTTTTTTGTTTTAAAAAACTAAACTAATACAAAAGTGAAGTTAAATTAATTACCAACTAAAGTCTTGATAATCTACAACTGCTTATCAAAATTATCTTGGTTCTTTTGCATCTCTCTGTGATTTTTATTTTATTTAGACACATTTGAAATGTGTGAGAACAAATTGTTTCAGAAAATATAACTGAAGCAAGTTTACCAAAATGTGCTTTGTAGCTCATTAGTTCCTTGTCAACAGTCTCAGTGGCCAAGTAGCTATTTTTTTTAAATCATATATAGAAAATTCACGTATGTTTCTTATATAGCTTATAATGCAGATTAAAAGTTCTGAGAATTAAGTAAAATAAACAAGCCTGATGAAATCAAAACAGAAGAAAACAATTACAGCCAACATCCAAAATCCTGTTTAAATTTGTTTAAGCAGAGTAGTACCCATATGGATACATATGACCAACTGGACTCTATCCCTTTTCAAAGAATCCTAATGCCCTTTGAAAATGGCACCCGCCATGTGTAGCTTTATTGGTACTATTGACTATGAGTTCACTTAAAAAAATCAGTTTATCAAGGGACAGTGTTTATTTCCTGTAACCAAAAAACCTAACTCAATGCTTCCCCAGCCTTTTCACATCCTGATACTCATGTAAAACAACTTGTTCAGCATTCTGGGCTCTATACATGAGGCTGATCTTATCTGTCTCTAGTCTCACAACCCTGCTCAGGCACCCCAAGGGCGAAGGTGCCTCAAATTTCTTCACTTATAACAGTGCATATGTGTAGGATACAACAGGTAACTGGCATAACAGTGCAACCGTGTGAGGACTTCTGTCCCAACTGATGCACCCATTGTTTCCGAGACCAAGTCATTTTTCTAATCCTCTAAATACTTGTAAATATTATGTGGAACTAGTAGCCCACATAAGGCCATTGGCAGATTCTGCTGTGAGGATCATGGGAATCGCACCATGTGTACAGCACAATCACTGCTCTCAAAGAACACATAATCACGGATATCCTCTATGCTTTTACTTGGATTCAGACACACCTTGACTACTATGTGTAATTGATTTATGCAACATGTTGTGCAAAATGAATTAAAAATTTACAATGACTAATATTAAAGCAGGAAAGTCCGGGAAACAAACCTCTTGAACACCGAACTGGGAAGGAAGGGGTCATTTATTCGGCCGGGAGCAGGGCAGCATAGCTACCTGACAGCCAAGCTCAGCTCACAAAGAAAGTCCCTGCCTTTTTAGAGGCTTACAACTCTAGAAATTACATGTGAAAGGGCCTTGGGCTTACAACTCTAGAATTTAGATGTGAAAGAATCTTGGTCCATGGAGTAGGTATGAGGTATGCAGCTTAGGTGGAGGTTTGATCATGTTTAAGTAAAAGCAATGCCTTCCAGAAAGATTCCTCCACACCAGGCCTGTGATCTGTAGGAGGGCGATTAAGGTGGTGCCTGGTCTGCCAGCCTTTACTTCTATTGAAATGCAATGTGGAAGTCAAGGGGGAAGTGGTCTTAGGTGCTTAGGTATCCTTCCTCAATATGATGGCCTACTCTGTTGAGAGTGTGGGGAGCATGAAGGCAGTGTTTTACTGTCTGCGTTCTCACATTGATTGTTCTGGTAGCATGCCTTTTTAAATTATTGCCTTTAACCTGTGTTTAGGATCTATTTTTTTTCCTATTTTTTAAACTACTCTACAATCTACAAAATTATTTCTTTGATTCTTTATAAAGATTTTAGATGAAAAGTAAACTTCTGGGTTGGATATTACCTGGAAAACCCCCTCCCTTCCTCTCATTTTATTCATGAGGAGTAGTTATGACACCAGTGAGCTCATAGCAAAGACAATGGATCTTCATCAAATATTTACCAAGCGGCAATTTGCTTTCAAAATGGCACAGAACTCGTTTGAGATTCTGGCTCTGATGTTTGCTATGTGTGAATAAGGGCACCTAATTCAGAATTATTGTGACAATTACATGGAGTAATGTGTATTAAGGAGTTTAGCATGGTACCCTGGTTCATACTAATCATTCAACAAAGCATAACTAAGAAAAATTAAAGACTACTATTGCCTATTCTGGATGTCACACTATGTCAAAAATTAAAAGCCACAATCCCTTTGGTGATAGAGTAGAAAGATTAAAAGGAAAGAAAGGAGTCTGAAAGAGTCTTGGCTGAGAGATGATCAGGTTCTAATTATAGCAGTTAGGGTAGAATTGGGAAGCAGAGTGTGTGGATTGGGATGACTAGTTGGTATAAGAGCCAGAAGTGATGTCCAAAACGTGAGATCCCAGAGGTGGCCTGTGTGATTTGCTGGGCTGGACTGCCCTTTCTGTCAATTGGAATAGCAACTTCAGTAGTCATTTTAAAACTGCGACACTATAAATTAAGTTCCCATGGCAGCATCCACAATGATTACGTTCCTCTTACTTTCCTTCTGAAGACTAAAAGTGACTTAAGGCAGCAATCTACACAAATCTATCATTTATTAGTCTTTATTAAAGTTCACGTCCCATGAACTATAATACCTTTTAGGCACCTGTGTTTTTTGCTTCAAGCTTTTATATTAACTTGCTTGTACTACTTGGTAATATCAAGTAATCATATGAACCTTGTGAGGATTGTCTATGTTTGGAGGATTAGAAAAATAATGTATGGCTTTACGGAAAATAGGAGGAAGAAAGAAGAAAAGGAGGAGAAGCCTTTGTTGACTGTCCTATAAGCCTGAAACAGTTGTCTACTCTCCAACTAAAAATGTTGGATTTTATACTTTTCGAACAAAAAGCATATTGTTGAAGAAAAGAAGGATTTTAGAGCTGAGTTTTCATGTTACCTGGTAACTGTAGGCACTCTGCGATCAAAGCCTAGTACGAGTTGAAGCCCTGACAGTCAAGAGTAATTTCATTTCCACAAATAGGTTTCCTTAGAGTTCCTTCCTGGAAGTTGTTCTTGTACTACTAAGTAACTGGTAAGATTCACAGTTTAGGTTCTGCTGCAGCAATTTAAAAAGGCATATTACAGAATCACGCTGACTCCTCTATGAGCCCCAAGGCCCCACTTCCTCCATGTCAGTCTCCATCTCTGATTTCCTCTACCCAGTGTTCAGATAAAGCAACTCAAATACAAAGAAATTACAGCTCCTTTAATAAAGAGATGTCAAGATCAGGCACGTAATTCAATTTCTTGTTTGATACATATCCTTCTTTGTCACAAATTTTCACTTAGGGAGGCACATTAATTGGTTTGGGACACTACAGGGGGAATTAGTGCACCCTAGTCACACCTAGGATATTGCTGTAGGATAATCCACCAAATAATCATCATGAAAGATCATATAATAAAAGTGCTTTGTACATTGTATTTTCTGTGAGCCTCAGAACATGTTTTTAGTTTTCTGAGTCATTTTTTTTCAAAAATGTAATCCATATGGCAAGTTTAAGAAAGAGATTCTTTATTGGTATTAAGTGAATGGCAGAATCACTGGAAGGACTGAAAGCACATAGTCTAGACGTTGCTTTTGAGAACTCCCAAACATACCCCCGAAGGATGTCCCCACGAGGACAACTGCGCCTTTCTCTCTCAGAAGCCCCTACTGTAGTGAGAAGCTGCTGGTTCCGTGGCCAGTCCACCATCACTCTGCCTCTGACAAAATGTGTGTCCAGGAAATGTGTCATCTGCACCTTGCCTCTTTTCCCACGTAGCTCAGTTTCAAATCCAAGTCTCAAAAGACAGCATTGATCTGATTTTCCTAATTAAAATAATATCCAGAGTCTCAGAGGCAGCAGATTTGTCAAGTACAGCACTGCTCATGCCGTTTTAGTGACGAGGGCCCTTAGAATGTGGCTGCTGCTGACCAGCTCCTCAGAGTCTGCTGCATGCTCACTAATCATCTGCTCATCACTGCCACCATGCCAGATACTGCAGCATTCCCATTTTACAGGGGGAGGACACCAAAGGAAGCCAGGTCACATCCCTGTCCAGGGTCCCACAACTGAAAGAAAGCTGAACAAGCATTGTCATCTGAACATGCCGGCCCAAGTCTTCGCTCTGCTCCTCTCATTGAGCTGTCCCTGCAGGCACTCACAGGGACTGTGCCTGTGTGTGGAAAGTCACTTCAGTATGTACAGGGGCGTGTGTGTTCTGAAAGCTGTTTCTATACGGGTTACTTTCTGTATTAGTCCATTCTCACACTGGTAATAAAACACACCAAAGACTGGGTGATTTATAAAGAAGAGGTTTAATCGGTTCAAAGTTTAGCATGGCTGGGGAGGACGCAGGAAACTCACAATCATGGCAGAAGGAGAAGCAAACACGTCCTTCTTCACATGGTGGCAGCCAGGAGAAGTGCCGAGCAAAAGGGAAAAGGCCCCTTAAAAAACCATCAGCTCCTGTGAGAACTCTCCATGACAAGATCAGCAGGAGGGTAACTCACCCCATGATTCAGTTACCTCCCAACAGCTCCGTCCCAACAACGTGTGGCGATTATGGGAACTACAATTCAAGATGAGGTTTGGGTGGGGACGCAGGCAAACCATATATCACTGTCCGTGCCTGTTGGCCGTGATCAAAGTCAGCATGTGGTAAAGGGAGAGTAACGAGAAAGGGAACCAGGAAATCAAGACTTTAGTCTAGGTTCTTGTCTGTGACGTGAGTTAGGTTAAATGAAATTACATGACCTTAGTATCTTTCTGAGGCAGTTGGGATAAATCAGCAGATTCCAGAGGATTTTTCATGAAATACCATTCTGAAGATGCTCGTTAGAAAATAGAAAAAATGATTACATAAAGGTGCAACATGCTATATAACATACTGTGATCTTAGAGATTTACAATGCACAAGCATTTTAAAGCACTAAGTATAGCAAAAAAAAAAAGGTTTAGCTTTCTTTGACTCAGATTTTTTCAATCCTATTTAATGATATACCACCTTTTTTCATTTAATATCCCTTAGAGATAGACATAAAAGGTCATTAAAGTATTTGTCAAAGGCAAATGTTTGTAATGATTTTTTCCAAGTACTCAACATAATCACAGCATGCGTTAGTGAGGACTCTTCTGCTTGCAAGAAACGTGAATCCAGTCCAACTACTTTAAGTAGTAAAGAATATCCAATAGAAGATTACATGAGTTTTACATAAAAATGAAGGAGAGGGAAGCCAGAGCGTCAGGAATAAAGGGAACACAGCAGAGACATAAGAAGGAGGCTGTATTGCCATCTTACCTCTCTGTTTTCTTTTGTGTGCCCAGGCTTGGAGGAACCTTTTTCTCAGTCCACATGACTGGAAGCATGGCTGCAATAATTCCAAGTTAACATGTTTTTGTTCAGTCTTCAGGACAGACACTCAATAAAATCTTTCTTGGCTCCAATGTAACATTTTTATGGAAATAACTAATTTGAATCAGGGATCCGTCCCTGGGCAAATTGCTTGTGACCAGAGAGATAAGGTCGTCATTTAAAAACACGCCTCCTTTCATTGTAACATGTAAACACACTAAGGGAGTACAAGCCAAAAGCCAGACACGGGGAAGTGAGCTGGGCACAGACCACGATAGCTATGAGTCTTCGGTTCATTCTGGATTTTATTGACCAGATAGCTCTATTTTGGTCATTGGGAAGGACTGTGAAACCCATTCTGCTCCAAATTCAAATTTGGGTTCAAAGATGTATACGTTTACTGTGAAGTTTAAATACACAATCTTGAAGGCATTTACTGTTAACAAGAAAAAGAGTGGAATAACTGGTCTGTCTCAAAGTGGTATTGTATGACTTCCCTGATTGATTGGAAACAGCTGATTGATCCAAAGCAGCACTGAATGTTATGGTGTTTTTGCGAAGTACTTAACTCTAAAGATAATTAATTCTCTCCTGTGTCTTTATTTAAGTCTTTGTAACCATGGCTTTAAAGATCTAACTCGATTTTCCAGGCAATGGGCAAAAACTAATGGATGTTTTATGAGTCTGCTGGAGACCAGTGAACAACTGCTGCTCCATTCTGTTTTGTTGTTGACGATTACCAACTTTGCCATCGCAGAGGAAAAAGAGATTCAACTCAAATTCTTCTTAATGGCTAGAATTTAATCTGTGAAGACAGTACATGTACTGAAGTAAATTTTTTATCAGGAATATATTCTTTCCAAATTTGTATTATTTGTACCTTCTCTAGGAAGTAAAAAGTTTTCTTCTAAAACCCAAGAAGATACCACTAATTTCATTAAGTGCACTTAATAGCTAGATGAGTCACATTATTAAAATAGCTAAATTTGTCACATTACACATAGATGATGCTTCTGGGAAAGAAAACGGCCATTCTAGAATGTTTAAAGATACCCTTCATCATCTCTCAGCTTTCTTGCAGACCTGATAATTTAGTGTAACATGCCTATCCTGGGAGTAGACCAGATTTCCTACAAGACAAATGCTACCAAGGGCATGTGTCATGGTGATTAAGAATATTTATTTTCTACCTTCCACATCTCTTTTAACCCATGCCTCACGCATCTATTTCTCTCTGCACAAGCTTAACCCCACCTTACACATCTCAAATTAGCATGAGCAATTTAAAAGGCTCCAGATTAGGTGGCTTAGGACGAAGGAAACGATTGACAGACCTGCATCCCAGTGAGGGGAGCTGGACTTTCGTTTTGCTCCTGAAATGAAGCCCCATTCACATTACAGTTTTCATAATCACCATAATAATAGTAACATTAATGAGTTCTTCCTATTTGTCAAGTTCCATGTGAGTCTGCATGTATATTGTCTTTTTTTCATCTTATCTCACAATCACCCAGTGAGGCAGGTATTCTTGTTGCTATTTCAAAAACCAGGAGCCTTAGTTATGATGAAGTAAAATGCCTGGGTAAGGTGACATAGGTGTATGTAACAGAAACAGGACTGGAACTTAAGCCTGACACCAAATTCCAGGTTAGAGAATTGGAGGAGGTAATAAACTTAAATTAAATACCTTCTGGGTATTCTGTGCTTCGTCTCTGACCTAATGGATCCCTAGAAATCTTACCCTCATGAAGCCTGCCCGTGCTTCGCTTTTGCTGCCTGGCCTTTCTCTAACGTGTGGACTGCAGTTCTGTTCCAGAACCCTGTCACCATTCCTTAGGGCAATTACCTATACACACATGCTACACGAGACCCTGAAATGATCACAGGCCCCTGAAATGATCACAGGCTCATGAAAAGTTCCAATTTGCTTCAGCTTCAATATCCGCGAGGTAACTAGATGCTGTCTTCGTTATCAGATTTCTTGGATACTTTCTCTTCTCACCACACTCCTTAACTCTGTCCTCTAGAAGGAGAGCAAACTTTAAATGTGCCCTGTAAACTTCGAGACTTGAGAGTCAAAGGGTGTTCTATTAACTAATAATTATGCTGGGACCACAGATGAATATTGGATCTGTCCCAAGGAACTCAGAATGCAAGATTTCTCTACTTTTGTGCACTCTAATCCCAGAGGCTAGCACTAAATATAGGTCCTACCTGATGTCTTTTTGCCTGGAATTTATATTAATAGTTATTCAATATTTTATAACATTAATCATAGTAACTACATGTATTAGCATAATGCTTTGTATGGCCAATATAGGCCAAGTCCTGTATATGTAAATGGCTTATCCAAACATAAAATATTGAAGAGTACAACAACTGTGCCCAATTTTTATATAGGGCAAAGTAACGCTTAGAAATTAGTTCTTTGGTGCCAAGCTATATTTCTATACCTTGTAGTGTCAAGGCTTGGGGGTTTTAACAAAACTGAGAATATTGTAGGTGTTGATTATACTTCCAGGACACCTAATAAAGACGAATAACATAGTTCTTTTCTCATAACACAGTTACACAGCTTGCTCAAGTAGACAAGGTAGGGGCAAGAGCCCTGGTGCTGAAGCTGGCACAGGAAGTCCTAGGCTACCGTGCAGGCGGGAGCAACGGGGAGGGCGGAGGTGTGGTGGCTGGGAGTGGACGGTGAGTCCAAGCCGACTCAATGGCATGTGCAAAGGTGAATACGGACAGATAGCATGCTCCATTGTGGGAAACAGAAATAGTTAAACATAGCTGGATAACAGGGGGATAAAGCCCAGTGTCAACAGGTTTGAAGCTGCAACGTGAAGGTGGACAGCAGATCACAAAAGCTCTGCATCCTTTGAGGCACTTTGGATATTTTTGAGGCGGTACTTGGAAGCCATGGTCAATGCAGACATAATGTTGGTAAACTGTAGCCTGAAGTTTACATAAATGTGCACATTTCCTCAAGCTCCATAAATACTTTCTGAAAAATTCTTGTGCTTAAAACATTATATCAGACTCCATCTAGAACAAAAAAAAATAGTTTATTTTAAATCCTGTCCTTATCTGAGGGCATGAGCTGAGTACACAAATAAGTACATAGTGATGGGATATAAAGCCCCAAGAACGAGATGAGTCCTAAAGCATAGGAAGAATGCACATCATTTTGATGAAAAAAGGAAACTTCAGGGTTGCATTTGAATTGGGACTTGATGGATGGATTTTATTTTAACAAAAAGGGTTAGAGTAGAGGAGCCATCATGAATGATAGCAGTAATGTAGAAAAACTGCAAAGTAAGAGTCATGAGTCAGCCAGAAACCCAGTTTTGGCATGAGCATAGACAGCACTTTGAGGTCGGCTTGCTGCAGGCTCGCTCCTGCTCTCTTCCGCCAGGTGGCCTCCTCCCTAAAACTTGGCGTGGCTGTCTTCCTCTTAACATTCAGATCTCAGCTCAAATGTCTGTTCTGGAGAAAGGCCACCCTGACTATCCGAAATACCCCTCTCTCCTCATTTATCCTCTATTGGGTCACACTGTTTTGTTTTTTTTAACTGTATGTCATCAACCCCCCATTTGTAATGTAAGTGAAATGGAAGTGGGAGCTCATATGTGTGTCACTACTGTGACTACAGACAATGCAACAGGCCCTCAGTATATATGTATATAATAGTAAACGAAATCAGCGAGTGTCTAAGTAGATAAGATGCTAAAACAGGTTGGGGCCATAGCGCAGAAAGTGGTATGCTAGGCAGAAGTGATCATCACTAAAGCAGTGTCATGGTGGCAGCTGGGGTGGGATTTGTAGGGGAACAGCCTAAATGGAGTGTTTCCTGAGATGTGGCAGCCACGAAGAGGCTGGGTTCAAGACTGAAAAGATTAGAGGGAGCGAGGACATACGGAGGCCACCGAAATAGCTGTGGCAAACGAGAGCAAGCCCTGCGTGATAGTTGTGCCAGGAGAATTATGAAGAGGGCACACGGGGCAGCTGGAAGGGCAAGTTTTCATAACATTCCACATGCAAGCAAGGAAGACGGAATGAGAGCTCTCAAGTCCCCAGCATGTAGAGAAGAGAAAATGGATCCCACGGCTTTTTTGGTTTTGTTTTGGAGATGGAGGCGCTGTCTCCCAGACTGCAGTGTGGTGGCACAATCCTGGCTCACTGCAACCTCCAGACCCTGGGTTCAAGTGATTCTCCTGTCTCAGCTTCCAGAGTAGCTGGAATTACAAGTGTCTGCCACCACGTCTGGCTAATTTTTGTATTTTTAGTAGAGACAGTGTTTCACCATGTTGGCCAGGCTGGTCTTGAACTCCTGGCCTCAACTGATCTGCCCGCCTCAGCCTCCCAAAGTGCTGGGATTACAGGTGTAAGCCACTGTGCTCGGCCCGATTTCATAGCTATTTTTGCATCTGCAATGGTGGCAAGACCTTCGCAAGATGGAAAATCAGCTGCTGAGTCCAGGAGAGAAAAAAGGCTGAGACCCATCCATACCTGAACTTGGTTTGTGGAGCTGTGTCCAGGCCTCCCACCATCTTCCCAGTTCGAGAGCCTCCCAAGAGTGGCTAGGGCTTCAACATTCACGATTTTATTGAACTTATTAACATTTTCTTTGTATTAATTTTTTTTAATTAACGGAAGCATTTAAGCTGCTTAAGCTCAATCTTGACATCACAACATGACATCACACTGATTAGACAGGTTAGGTAGTAACTTGCTTAAGGATACAACTGGTATGTAGGTATGACTATTGGTCTGTTGGGCTTCAAATTTCTTAGCCCCTAGTAAGCTAAAGACAGGCAGTAAGAAAAAAAGAAAGGAAGGAAGGAAGGGAGAGAGGGAAGGAAGGAAGGAAGAAAGGGAGGGAAGGAGGGAGGGAGGGAGGGAGGGAGGGAAGGAAGGAAGGAAGGAAGAAAGAAAAAAGAAAAAGAAAGGAAAGTAAAATAGAGAAAGACATGTTTCAAAAAGGAATGAAGGCAAGTGTTCGAAATGCTGCAATTAATCAATGAAGATAAAAAGGAAATCAATGAAAATAATCACTACATTTGGTAATTAAAATGTCATTATTGACCTTTGAGAGAATAATTTTTTTTAGAGCAAGAGAATGGTAGAAATCAGACTGTATCCTGTAAAAAGAAAACTATTATGTCTATAAATGGAGAATCTAGTTAAGAAAAGCTAAAAACAAAGTAATAACTGCATATTCATCTTATGTTCTCAATTAATTTTCATTACAAATTTTCATTGACAGATGCAATATGCACATAAATATACATTAGTGAGTCTGTAGTTCATTCTAATTTTTCAGAGTACTATGTTTACATCTTAATAGGGAGAGAGAGAAGGAGAAAAATAATAATAAATTATTATAAACAAGCTAATTTAAGATATATGTTAAAGGAGCCAGTACACTATACAAAGTTTAAAAGGGTAAAGTTTAAAAGAATAACAAGACTTTCTTTAAAAATATAAGTTAACATTGTGCAGAGAGTCCTCCATTTATCTTCATTTCTGGGGTCAGAAGCTGAATTCAATTGTAATCCACAATTTGGCAACAGAATGACCTTTCAGATGAGCTGTTCTAGTGTCTGACATGCGCTTAGATGCGTCTCAGTCTAAATGTTAATGTTTTAAGAAGACCTTATCTTTTTCGTTAGAATTTTCTTGCAGTAGCGATTTTTCTGAGAAACAAAAATGTTGGTTCATTTTGAATATGTATCACTTTTTAAAAAGTAATATCTATGTTTACCCTGGTTTATAATTTTTATGGCACATGGGGTAAGCTTAAATGTCATTGGATGTATATTTACATGAAATTCAATCTTATTTCTTTGGGGAAATGTAAGAAATTCATTCGGTCTTAAATTTGCAAAAGATCCTGGTTCCCCAAGACAACAGCAATGACAGACAAATTGGGTTTTCTTCTCTGGAACTCCCCACAGGCACCTTTGAAAATACACAGAGTAGAATGGCTGCCTTGGAGAATTTGTCAGCTAAAGTGCTTATTTCCATACTTAGTCACATGTCTGAATGTCTGCCATGAATTATAAGATACAGAAAAATTTTAAATATCCAAACTTTATATTTGAATTTTTATGAATGTATAAATGGATCTGTAAAGAAAAATATGTTTTATCTCAGAATTAGAGTCATTGAAAAAGAGAAAAATGTGAAGCTGTTTAAACATGAACATTTACTTAGGATATCTATAAAATTCACTTTTTTTATAGTAACAAATAAGTTATTTAAACTTGTATGGAGCCCTGAAGATCTAATGTAAATGCCTTTAAAACTATCTAGAACTCAATGGAATCCGATGTAGAAGAATGCACACTATTTCTTTGTGATTGATTGGCAGGTCTGGAGAGAGGCAACATAATTGATTTTTTTAAAATATTGGCTTATATTACATTCTAGTCCATTGTAATAATCAACAGAAAATAGAGCTTTATATTTTATTTTGCTGTGGCTCAAGGCCAAATTTTTGAAAGGAATTAGCTCCTTAAATAGACAGGGACTGTGGATAATTAAAAGTTATCATTTTAATCATTATCATAAAATGATCACTTCTAACATTCTGCCTTTTCTTTACACAGATGATCTCATTGGCTTCAAGAACATAATCATGTTTGGTTCCTATTTATTGACACCCACAGGCCGCTCAGCACAGTGCTGCACCGTCAGTCTCCAAATGAAAGGCATTGCTTCTTTTAAAATTATTTCCACTTAGTAAAAGAAAATGTATTCATGATAATGGTCTCATAATTGGATTCTCACCTGAAAGTAGCTTGTAAGAATGATTGTCTTACTGAGTTTTCCAAGCGTTTAACATTTAACTCTACTGCCCTCTGCCTCCCACTACCTGCCCTCCCCACAATCGAGATGTGACTTGCTTGCGTTCAGATCACCTGCAGACTGTTTACTAGAGGGGAACAGCTCCCTCGTGACACCAGTTGCCACTGATTCTCAAACAGAATATTTTATTTTCCAGTAGGTTAACATTGAAAAGTCATTTTATCATTAACACGCATAAAAGTTTGTTCTAGATTAATGTTCTCCAAACTGTTTTTATTTCAGAACTTCAGGTAATACAAGGTTTCCCCATGACATTTCTGTTGTCTCATTTTAGTCCTGATCTCCCCGTCATCTCCGTTAAGTACCAAAATCTTATATTTAAAAGTCAATCTAGCCAATGCCGTCTCAATTTTTACAGAGTCAACAGATTTCAATTCATTTCTTCTACCTCTTCTGCATTTGAGGCATAATGTTGCCATGTATGAATTTCAGAACAAGTGCCTTGTTTTCTTGCAGGTCACATGAATAAATTATTTTTAAATCCCTGGGGCATTTTTCAACTTTCCTCTCTGTGTTTTTGATATCCTGACTCTACTTAAACTCTTTTGTCTTAAAAACTTTGGCATGTAGTATGATAGTTACACATTTCCTCTCCAGGAATACTCTTATGGTTTATGTTTGGTGTGGCTAAGTTAAAATTAATTGTGAAATAGGACATCACATAAATGTCCTATTCTAAATACTCTGGTCTTTATTGCAGGCATTGTAAAAGACAAGTAGTCAAGCCAAAAGGAATTGGCACTTGGATAAACGCCTGAGCTCTGGCTTAAAATGTTTCTTTGTTCTAGCCACATCTGTAGTTTTGTTCAGTATATTAAAATGACTTATTGATATGGGCTTAGAATAGAAATCACATTTGAAACTTTCAAAGTACTTATCATCCTTTAATCAGCTTCCTCTAATATCCATGTAAGAGCCAAAGAAGCTCAGTGCAATCACTTTGAAGTTTCCTCTCACCTTTTACAGATCAAGTGACTGGGGGAAAGTGGGATTTAAATTCTGAAAATCAGATCTGTAAGCGTGAATGGAATTCTGGAGTACTTGAACAATGCTAGCCATTTATACTGCTTCAGAACATTGCTAGATAGGCTGATGTTAATTTAAAAAAATAAAAAAGGCAAAAGGCAAAAAGTCTTCCCTGGTGTTTCCAGGGTCTGAGCCATTTTTAATTACTCCTTTGTTAAAGACCTGACTTCAGGAAATAATTACACAGTCCTATATGAGTAGAAAGATAAACATGAAATAAGAAACAAGAGCATGGATTTTTCTATGAAAAAGATAGTGGCAAAAAGCTTGTAGCAGGAGCTGTCACACAAAGGGAAATCCAAATGGAGTCATGGAGGGTGGAGGCAAGTGAAAGAGCCTGGGCCTTGGGTCTGGGTGAAGATGGGGTGACGCTGAACAGGAAAGGATAAGATTTCCCCAAAGGACAAAAGGATGGTTCCAGGCTGGGCGAGGTGACTCATGCCTGTAATCCCAGCACATTAGGAGGCCGAGGCAGAGGATCACTTGAGGCCAGGAGTTCGAGACCAGCCTGGCCAATGTGGTGGAACCCCATCTCTACTCAAAATACAAAAAAATTAGCCGGGCATGGTGGAGGGCCCCTGTAATCCCAGCTGCTCGGGAGGCTGAGGCAGCAGAATCACTTGAACCCAGGGGGTGGAGGTTTCAGTAAGCCAAGATGGTGCCACTGCACTCCAGCCTGGGTGACAGTGGGAGACTCCATCTCAAAAGAAAAAAAGGCAGTTCCCGGGCACCCAACCTAAACTTCACTCATATCAGTAATTTATCCTAGGATCTATAATCCAAACTTATAATTCTTCCCAACCCTGAGAATATAATTTTCTTTCCCATTATGATTTTTTAAGTAGGAAAAAAACTTAGAAAGTCCTTTTTTGAAATCAATGTTTTCTTGACATAAACCTATTTTTTAATAATGCATGATCCATTATTTCTAGTAACATTTCTATTAACATTTTTCTCTTTCTGAGGTATAACGGTATACATATTTCAATTAATGTAATAGTTACAAATATAGGCATTAAAGAAAAAAATTAAAATAATCCTTGGAAATAATAGCATTAAGAATTAGTATCTAAAATATTCTCTTCTAATAGTCTAACAAATTGAAACTCTGTGGCTATCATATAATACCTAAGACTGAGTAATTTTAGAGAAAATAAGTTTATTTACTTCATGGTTTTGGAGGCTGGGAAGTCCAAGAACATGGAGCTGGCATCTTGCAAGTGCCTTCTTGCTGTGTCATAATATGGTGGAGGGCATCCCATGGCAAGAGGGCAAGAGCATGCATGTCAACTCAGATCTTTCTTTCTCTTCTTGTAAAGCCACCAGTCCCGTTGTGGGGGCCACACCCTCAGGATCTTATTAATCCTAATTACCTCCTAAAGGCTCCACCTCCAATCAACATATACATTTAGGGATTAAGATTTCAACACATAAAATCTGGGGGGCACATTTAAACCATAGCACAGCAGATAACTAAAAAAATATGGTATTTGATTGGAATTCTTAATAGATAAATCTGGATCTAAACTATTTTTTATTGTGATGATTAAGATGAACATTATGAAATCTTGTCTCTAAATCTGACAAAATGTTGATATTTGTATATGTGTTATTTCTTGTATGTCAAGTCATTTTGTGTAGTATCTCAGACTTTGTTAATGTTATACTGTGGATCTTGATTCTGTTTTAGTTCCCTAAAATGTCTTAATATTTTTGTTTTAGGAGGTAATTAACTCTTTGGTAGGAGCTCTTGTCTTTGCTCTTTTATTTGTACTATTGCAGTCTGCCTGGAAGCTGCATGATTAAAAAGTCAGCTAGAGACTTATCTTTCCGATTTCTTAAACAGAACCTGGAACCCCTGTCTGCTTCTTTCTTTCTGAGACTGCCTCCTTACTTTTCAGAACCAGTAAGTCACCTCAACTTCATCCTCTTTATCCAGGCCAGAAGAACTGAAGAACTTCTCACATAGCACATTAATGCAGACTTTTCCGATGCTACAAGTGGGTCAAATGGTAAGCTCACCCTGTGTTGGTTCCATCTTCATCTTCCAAGACTTCCCTTCCAGCATCTGCATAGTTTGTCAACTCTACACAAGTTTAGGGATTTCTTTGTTTATATACTTTATAATGTATTGTTGATATTAGTAGATTTAGTCTAGTAGGAGCTGACCCATCCATGCCAACACAGACTCCAGAGCTGTACTTTTAACTATGAGTCTAACCAGACTGACTAGTGAGCATTTATTCTGGAATCTCTATGATGAGCTAGGTACTACTCAAGTAAACTTTACAATTGCATTATGAGGTACTTATTCTTCATTTCTCTTCTTATAGAGTAATGAACTGAAGAATGTCATAATTAAGTGATTCAATTGCCTATGATAACACAAGTGGAAAAATAATTTTTAAATTTATCTTTGTGTCATTTCAAAGCCCACGGATTTCTGGCTATTGGACTGCACGGTTTAATTTACCTGATTACCAGACAAATATTTTGAATTCTTGGATAGAAATTTCCCAAAAATTATTTTAACAAGATGTTATTTATTAACTATTATGATAAATTCCAAATATTGGGGAAAAATCAGGCAATAAGCAAAGTTAACATATAAATGAGGGCAGGTTCACTCTGTACATCTTTATAAAATTCGAATCATCTAAAAGGGTGAACTGAGTGCAATAAGTACCTAGAAGAGAAATACATTAATTAAAAATTATAAAACTATAATGTTCTCTAAAAAACTAAAATGTTTAATGATAAGACTGGATTTTGCCATGAATTGCTTACTAATTGTGTATGGCACTAAACAGTGCATATGGCTCTCAAGTTTTTGAGAGCGATATAAATATTAAATAAAACAGCATGAGAAAGAATAAATGCCTAGCAAATAGGCCTCACTAAATACAATTTCTGCAATTTATCATGAATTAGATTTTCCGCCAAATTACCTCCCTCCTGCAATTTATATAGGGAAATACATCTTCAAGTAATTGCCCACTGCCTTCTTCCTGAATTCCACTTCTGGAACAATTTTGATCCACTTCTCTGGTATCTGTCTCTGGAGACCAAGCAGTAGACAGTAGCCTCCCAGAAAACTACCAGGGAGAGAAGTATAGCCAGGATGAGGAGAAGGTCAGAGAAGAGGAAAATTAGTTGAAACTCTATGAATATGTTGTGAGGAATACTGCCATGGTTAGAACTCACTGAGTATAAAAACATCTTTGGAAATAAACAGGAAAAGACTGTAAGCAAAACAAAAGAAAAAAGAAGAGAAAGAGAAAATGTGAAAGGAAATGAGTAAGATGTTTACAAGGAAAATCTCCTTTGGGGGAAGAGCTGTATTTAAATTATATTATTCTAATTAAGAAAATGTGATGAAAATTGAAATACAAAATTCCTGCTTTCCACGTGTTCTTTTTCTGTTTTGGGATGTATACACACACACACACACACGTGTGTGTGTGTGTGTGTGTGTGTGTGTGTCTATCTCCATTTATAACTAATGTATTTTTAAAATTTAATTAATCACTAATATTTTCATTATCTTTCTACTAATAAAACTTCCTTCCTCTTAGAAACTGCTAATGTATATTTTTAAAAATACTCTACAAATTAAAAAGTGTGTTACTATATACAGTAGCCAGAGAAAACTGGTATAAAATACTTTCTTTCTTTACAAAAATTATTCTGCTGCAGTAAGAACAGTTAACCTGAGATCCGTTCTTTTATCTTAATGGCTCGCTCATTAAAAGACTATCTGTTGAGTGTTTACTAAGGTCTAGCATTGTTGTACTTACTAGAGACAGCTGGCAAAGTAATTCTAACTTACTGTCCAATAAAACCAGCTCCTACTGTTCTTTATGAGAATTTCAGCATTCTTGAACAATTTCACATTATCTAGTACAGTATCTATTAGCTTAGACATAAATATATGTATTTAGATCTAAAGAGATATTTCATTATTTTTATATAACCTCCTTGTCTGAATATATCTCAAAGCCATTGACTAGACAATTAGCCATATATCCTTCCATGGTTTTCCTAATATCAAAGTGGAAATTTATTATAGTAACAGAATATTTTGAAAATATATATGTACATATGTATATAATTAAGATTAATTAATCTTAATCTACACAGGGAATGACTGACCTGCAAGGTTTAATTGATTTTTCACTCAAAGTCCTATAATAAAAAATACACAATTTATGTGGTCTGCATTTTAATTTTTCTAATTCATTTTCTTAACATAAAAAATTCATTTAAACACCTGATAAATTAGTATTTAATTAAAGGAGCATTATTCCAGCAAACCCTAAGCTTATTAGAAATTCTGTTTTAGCCAGATGTCTATTTACTGAACTATGAGGGACATTTAATTTCCAATCTAACACTGTGGGCATATTTTTATATCAAAATTATTTCAAAAGTATAGATGAGAAACCAGAAAGCAGAACATGGGGGAGGAGAACAACGTAGGTAAGAATTCTGAGAGGGAAAATACTTCTGCCGGTGAGTGAACACCCAGGAATGCCTATTGAGTCGATGACAGTGATAAGGCTGCATTCACCATCATGGGCCGTCTTTCCGCAACCTGTACTGTAAAGATACTCATGTTTTATTTCAGTGAGGAAAAAGCGTCTATTAAAAATAACCTGCTGGGTTTTTGTAGCTGCTGCTGTTGTTGATGCAACAATGATGATCGTAGTTATTTTAATAAATCTGTGCACACTATCATTTTTGAAAAATGACTTAATTTTTAAATGGAACAGAATTATAAAACTTGCAGATTTAAAAAAAACTGAGATTTTCCAAAAACATAGCTGTGTTTATTTTTAAAGCAAATAAGATTAAAATAAATCATATTCACTATCTTGATTGTGGTGGTTGTTTCACAGGCTTATAAATAGATCAAAACTTATATACTTTAAAAACATATGGTTTATTGTATGTCAATTCTACGTCAATAAAGCTATTTTAGGCACACTAGAGTCTCAGTTCAACATAAAACTGTTCTGAGGTCTTGTCCTTTGAAAAAGCCCTTTGGTGACTTTCAAAATATGACAATAATCTGACCAGTCACTCAGTTATAAATAAGGATCCCTTGACTAGCTTTATACTGAACTATACATCATGATAAATAGTTTTGTAATGAGGTTGTAATGATGGAATAAATGCTGATGGTAATTTGAGTACAGTTTTACACTATATAATTGTCTCTTGAGTAAGTCAGGAATTTTAAAGATTTTATGAGTTCATACTCATTCAAATAAAATATAGTCAGCTTTATGATATAAAATCAGATTAGCCAATGTACAGATTAATAACAGCAAGATAGTAAAATTATTTCATTTGTGAAGGTCACTTGAATTCTAAAAAGCAAGTGAAAATAATTTTCAAAAGTTCTCTATTTTGCTGGGAATTAAACAATGGATAACATATTATGTCTATCATAGAATGAGAATAATCCTTGAGAGAATCAACTTGATTAACATTGGACTACAGGCAAATTGATTAGTTTCCTAAGTTTTGTGGATGAAGATAAAAAATGAGGCTTAATGTACCACTTTAGTTATTAGGAAACCATTAAATTTACATAAAATATCTCCTGTAGAAGTTAGGAATATAGGCCAGGCGCAGTGTCTCATGCCTGCAATCCGAGCACTTTGGGAGGCCAAAGTGGGTGGATCACGAGGTCAGGAGTTCAAGACAAGTCTGGACAACAGAATGAAACCCCGACTCTACTAAAAACACAATATCCGGGTCTGATGGTGTGCGCCTGTAAACCCACCTACTTGGGAGGCTGAGGCAGGAGAATCACATGAACCCAGGAGGCAGAGGCTGCAGTGAGCGGAGATCGCACCATTGCACTCCAGCCCAGGCAAGAGTGCCAGACTCTGTCTCAAAAAAAAAAAAAAAAAATGAAGTTGGGAATATAAAAAATGCATAGTCTCAAAGACCATAACTCTTGATTTAAAGGTTATAGATCATAGAACTTGCATGTCTTACTTAAAAATAGTTTAGGGATAGAATTGATGCCTTATATGAATGTTGAGAATGACTTCAGAGAGATTATGTTAATGAGATTGATAATTTGATAATTTAACATTGATACAAATATGACATTTAAACAAATGAAATTACCATTATGGTATGTTCAGCATGCTTGGTCTAAATCTGTAATTTCATATACTTGCTTGTGATATTTGAGGATGAGTTTTAAGCCACTGAGTTTAATGACACACTGCACAGTGTGACCTGTTAATGGAGAATATGACTTAGCTACTCGAAAGAAAAAGACTCAAATGCTGACAATCAGAAAAGGCAGACATTACAACTGATGCCACATAAATAAAAAGGGACCATGAGATTACTAAGAAAAAGCGCCCGCCAACAAATTGTATAAGCCGTAAGAAATGAGTAAGTTTCTAGTATCTTATAACTACCACAACTAAATCATAAAGACATAAAAATTCTGAACAGATCTATAACTAGTAAGAGGTTAAACGGGTAATCAAAATAATTCCAGGACCAGCTTGACTTCACTGGAGTATTCTACCAAGCATGTAAAGAAGATCTAACACTAATCCTGCTCAAATTCTTCCAAAAAATTTATCACAAAGGAAACTTCCAAACTTGTTCTATGAGGCCAGTCTCACCCAATATAAAAATCAGACAAAGGAATATTCTACAAGCAAAGAAAACTACAGACCATTATCCCTAATATTGATCCAAAAGTAATCCAAGAAAACTAGCAAATTTAATCCAATGACACATAAAAAGTATGGTTTATCATGACCAAGTGGTGTTTATTCCTGGAATGCAAGCTTGTTTAAAAATATGAAAATCATTTTTGAGATGTATTTCATTAACAGAATAAAAGACAAAAGCAAATTATCATCTCACTAGATGCAGGAAAATATATTCGACAAGATTCAACACTATTTCATGATTAAAACACTCAACAAATTAGGATTTAAAGGAAACTAATTCATCACAATAAAATAAGGATTTAAAGGAAATTAGGATTTAAAGGAAACTAATTCATCACAATAAAAACCATATATGAAAAATGGTATAATATATGAAAAAACATATATGAAAATGGCATAATTGGTATCATACTCAATGCTTGCCAACTGAAAGCTTTCCCTCTAATGTCAGAGACAATTAAGGGTGCCCACTCCTGCCACTTCTATTCAACACAGTGCTGGAAGTGCTAAAAGGAAAATAAGGCAAGAAATAGAATAAAAGACATCAAGATAGGAAAGAAAGGAGTAAAATTATCTGTTTGCAGATGCCATATCTTATATACAGAAAATCCTAAAGACAACAATAAAACCTGTTAGAACTAATAAACGAATACAACAAAGTGGCATGATACAAAGAGAAGTTTATAGCAATAAACACCTGCAGACAAAATTTAGTTGTGTTTCTATATGCTGATAATAAATAATTCAGGAAGAAAATTAAGAAACGATCCCATTTACAATAGCATTAAATAGAATAAAATACTTAGGAATAAACATAATCAAGGAAGCAAGAAAAACTTCAACCCCCAAAACTACAAAATGTTACTGAAAGAAATTAAACAAGATACATATAAGTGGGGAGACAACCCATTTTCATAACCTGGAAGAAATAATATTGTTAAAATATTCATAGTAAGCAAAATGATAGACAGATTTATTGCAATCTTTATCAACATTAAAATGACATTTTTGGCTGGATATGGTGGCTCACACTTGTCATCCTAGCATTTTGGGAGCCCAAGGCAGACAGATCATTTGAAGTCAAGAGTTTGAGACCAGCCTGGCCAACATGGTGAAATCCCATCTCTAATAAAAAAAAAATTCAAAAAGTAGTTGGGTATAGTGAAGGCTGCCTGTAATCCCAGCTACCTGGGAGGCTGAGGCAGGAGGATCTCTGGAACCAGAGAGGCAGAGGATGCAGTGAGCCGAGACTGTAGCATCACACTCCAGCCTAGGCAACAGAGTGAGACTCTATCTCAAAAAAAAAAAAAAAAAAAGACATTTTTTTCAGGACCAAAAAATTCTAAAATTAATATGGAATCAAAAGGGACCTTAAACAGCCAAACAATCTTGTTAAATAAAAATAAACCTGAAACATGAAAATTTCTGTTGTAAAACATACTGCAAAGCTACAATAATTAAAACATTATGATGCTGGCATAAAGATAGACCTATAGGGCAGTGAATACCATAGAGAACCCAGAAACAAACCCTCACTAAAAAGTCAGATGATCTTAAACAATGGTATCAAGGATATAAAAAAGAGTAATTTTTTCAAAAAGTGCTATGGGACAGCTACATACCCACAAACAAAAGAATTAAGTTGGACCCTTCCCTTACATCATATGCAAAAATTACATTAAAAAGATCAAAGACCAAAACATAAGACTAGAACTGTAAAACTCCTAGAAGAAAACATAAAGAGAAATCTCCATGAAACTGCATTTGGCAAGGATTTCTTAGATTTGACAGTAAAGCTACAGGCAACAATAACAACAAAATAAATTGGACTTCATGAAATTTTTTTTAAACTGGATTAAAAAAAAATTCATTGTCAACAGAGTAAAAAGCTAATCCAAAGAATGGAAGAAATCATTTGCAAATCGTATACTTGATAAAAGATACTGTTCAGAATACATTGAGAACTCTTAAAACTCAACAAGAAGAACAAAATCTAATTTAAAAATGGGAAAAGGTCTTGAAAATATATTTATAAAAAGAAGATATAAAAATGACCAATAAGAATATGAAAAATGCTGAACATTACTAATTGTTAAGAAAATGCAAATCAAATCACAAAAGATATCCTCTCACAGACTTTAGGATGGTCATTATAAAAAAATCATAAAATATATCAAATACCTTCTCAAGACCACAAAGGAATAAAACTTGAAATCAATAGCAAGAGGAATTTTGAAAACTGTACAAATACATAGAAATTAAATAATATGCTCCTGAATTAACATTGGGTCAATAAAGAAATTAAGAAGGACATCAGAAAGTTTCTTGAAATAAATAAAATGAAAGTAAGACCTACCAAATTCTATGCAAAACAGTGTTAACAGGGAAATTTATGGCAATAAACACCTACATCAAAAAAGTAAAATGTCTTCAAATAACCTAATGATGCACCTGAAAGAACTGGAAAAGCAAGAACTAATCAAACCCAAATTAGTAGAATTAAGGAAGTAAAAAATCAGAGCAAAACTAAATAAAATAGAGACTAAAAAATACAAAATATTGACAAAATGAAAAGTTGTTTTTTAAAAAAAGAGAAACAAAATCAATAAATCATTATGAAACTAATGAAGAAAAAGGAAAAGACCCAAATGAATAAAATTAGAAATAAAAAGAGACATAACAAGTAATACCACAGGAATACAAAGGACTATTAGAGACCATAATCAACAGCTATAGCCAATAAATTGGAAACCTAAAGAAATGGATACATTCTTGGACACGTGCAACCTATCAAGATTGAACCAGGAAGAAACAGAATACTTGAACAGACCAATAATGAATAACAAGAATGAATCAGTAATAAAATGTCTACCAACAAAGAAAAGCTAGGAACAGATGGCTTTAGTCCTAAATTCTACAGAAATTGTAAAGAAGAAATAATACCAATTCTTCTTGAACTATTCCAAAAAATGAAGAGGTAATTCTAACTCATTCGATGATGTCATTATTACCCCCCTGATTCCAAAATCAGACAAATACTCAGCAGAAAATCACAAGCCAATACCCCAGTGAACAGAGATATAAAAAACTCAACAAAATACTAGCAAACCAAGTATAACATCAAATCAAAAAAATAATACATGATGATCAAATAATGTTTATCCCAGGAATGCAAAGATACTTTATTATACATAAATCAATAAATGTGATATATCACATCAATAGAATAAAGAACAAAAACCATACGATTATCTCAATAGACACAGAAAAAGCATTTGATAGAATTTAATGTCCCTTGAGGATAAAAACCCTCAAGAAATTAGGCATAAAATATACATAGCTCAACATAGTAAAGGCCATGTATGACAAACCCACAGCTAACATTATACTGAATGGGGCAGTGTGGAAAGCCTTCCGTCCACAATTGGAACAAGATAAGTATGCCCACTTTTATCATTCTTATTCAAAAATAGTACTGGAAATCCTAGTTGGAGCAACTAGGCAAGAGAAAGAAATCAAAGGCATTCAAATTGGAAAGGAGCAAGTCAAACCGTCTCTTTTTGCAGGTGACATAATCTTAGATATAGAAAAACCTAAAGATTCTTTCAAAAAACTCTTAGAACTGATAAACAATTTTAGTACATCTGCAAGATTCAAAATCAGCATACAAAAATTGGTAGCTTCTTTATTTGTCCGTAACAAACTAGCTGAAAAGGAAATCAGGAAGATAATCCCATTAAAATTGTTTCAAAACTAAAACGAAATACCTAGAAATAAATTTAGCTGAGGAGGTGAACTCCTTCTATAACAAAAACTATAAAACATTGATGAAGGCAAATAAAAAGGACACAAAGATATCCCATGCTCATGGATCAGAATAATTAAGATTATTAAAATGACTATCCTAACCAAGGGTATCTATATATTTATTGCAATCCCCATCAAAATACCAACATCATTCTTCACAGAAAAAAATATTTGTGAAAATAGGAAAGGGAGTTATTATGATATGAAAACAACTAAAAAATGGTTTCCATTAATAATTATGAAAAGCAGTCATTAATACAGACCATAATTCTTCTTATATCTAACGTATGCACCCTTAGAAAATTTGTTAGAACATCATAATTTAAATCAGTAAACACACATTAGTGTCAAATTTAGGCTTACAAAGTGGCCTCCTAATGGACCAAGGTGCTCTCTATTGGAGCATTTTAATTACAGATGGGAGAAAGTGCTTCTCTTTAATCCCTTGGTATATATTATAAAATTACAGTATAGTAGTTTTTCCTGATCTCTAGAGATTTTAATGAGATTTTGAAAAAAAAATTCTTTTCATTATTGAAGTTTAAAGCATGGCAACTGAAATAAATGAATTTGAGTCAAGTGTCTTAAATTGTCTTCTCAATGAGGATGGAATCAACACTTTCAAAATGCCAGGGAATCTAAACACATTTTGCTTTTTTTCCTCCCTAGGATGAGAAGCAGAGGGTAACTTACCAAAAATAGCAGCTTTTGTTGTAATTTAAGATTATTAGAAGGTAGACATAAATAGTGCACATCATCATACTGTTAAACTAATTGCAGGTTATATTGCACTTTAACTTGTCACTAATAACAGCCCTTTATTTCATGGGTCAGTACTGAAAGGCATAAAAAATTGTTCCTTCTGCTTGCAAAATTGCTGAATATATATATATATATATGAAAAATACAAAATTAGAAAAAAATTCCATGTATCCTTATGTTTATATTGTTTTGCCACCACCTTTTTCTTTGTTTTAATAACTGTTGTGAGCTCACACTGTATTACAGCTCTAAAGACTTCTGAGGAAACTGGAAAGAGGATTTCTTAGAATTAATTCTCTAACTAGGCTTAAGGTGTGTGGTTTATTATTTCAGGAAAGTTCTTCGAATTGAGATCTTAAAATCATAATTTTGATGGTTTCTTTCTTGGAGGGTTAATGGGTTTTACGGATTGACAATCATAGTGATTTTTTTTCCTGACAGAGAAATAATTGATTTGTCAAGTTTAAGTTGATGTGGGTGGAGGGGTTAAGTGACTACAGCAGCTCTGATCTAAAAGAAGGAAACATGCATTAGCCTTGTGTATTTGCCGCAAGCCTTTTTTTCCATTACCAAAGTAAAACAGAATAAGAACGTAAGCACACCATTTATGAGTTTGGATGGACTTGCTCTGTTCTCTAAATTAGATCTCTTTATTTCCTTTGGTTTCATATTTCAGATTACCTCCAAGGGCCACTGGAAACTCCTGTCGGCTTGTTTTAATATGTTCCTAACCATTTGAATAAGCTTGCTCATACACTGTATGAGCAAGGAACCTCATATTAGGGAACTCTGGGAACAAGCAAAGCAAATTGTAAATTGCAACAAATTTCTCTGGCCTTGCAGAATTAGACAGCATTTTGATTACAGGGGTCAAGTTTTGGCTTGCTCTGTTCTGAACCCTGATTGGTTCTTACGCTCTAGAGACAGTCAGGGATACTCATTTGAGCCAGTGTCTCACTTCCAACAGGATGAATTTAGGTACTTGCTTTAGACACTATATGCCAATTATGCCTGTGTGATACATGGGCTAAGAAAGTGGGAGTTTGGGCATTCCCCTTCTTTTATACCCATATCAAAGTGTTAAAAGTAGATTATATGTTTTATTCAATAAAAACTAGCAGTGGTTTCTGATTAAATGAAAGTCATAGTCACTACAGTTGAGAATATTTAATATATTTGTGAATGTAATTCATTGGCTTAGCCAGTAACAAAAAGTAGCCTTATCACCAATCTGAATCTCAACGTGACCAAAACCCAACTTTTTAACTCAATTTAGCTCACGTTAACCCTCTTCTAATATTGAAAACCTCAAGTCTCCACATCTCTCTTATCCATTCAAACACTAAGTCCTCTACTGTCTTCCTTGGTAACAACATCTTCTAGTTAAAATATTTAGGAACATAGTAGTATTCAATTAACATGGAATAGTCTATATTAATAAAAAAGGAAAGGTGAAACTTGAGGGTGATCATGTAAAGCACTATATCATTTTGTTAATTTATTAAGGTCTATCATTTTTACTCAAGATGTAAAATCCCTGATAAGCTAAGGCAATACCCAGAATTTTAACAACCAACTGGTGCAACAAGGGCATGCAGAGGTCAGACTGCACTGGGACGGCCTCACACTCCAGTGTGGTAGGCACCTGAGCATTAGTTCAATATTCTAACTCATGAGCTGTGTAATATGTTCTATGCTCAGATGAGCTCTTCCTTTGTTTTTGTTTGTTTTTTAAAGTAGGCTACTAAATGTAAACATCTTTCCTATTTGTTAATTGCAGTTATATTAAATAAATTATGTATTCCCTTATAGCTCTGTATTCAGTAAACACTATATGATTCAGAAAATTAGAGGTGACTTTCCTGAAGTCTTACAGTAAATATGTAAGTACAAATGCATCAAATATGTTAGAGATCGTGTTTAAGAGAAGTGCGTTAATTGTCAGAATTTAGCACAGTGAAAAGACAATCAAGCAGATATTCTGGAGCAGGATCTTCAAGTAAAAACTTAACACTTGTCTCTGTTTACTTCTCTAGAATGTACGTACAGGTAAAGCAGTTGAGGCTTAGTGGTTCTGAGAATAAAATAATAACGATAGTAACAAGAATTGTGAACACTTGCAGTTTTAAAAAATTTTACTCTTGGTCACATGAGAGAAATTCAAAATATAATGCAAGGCAACCAGATTAAATTCTTCCAAACCAGGAGGGGTATCAATAAATCACCAATAACAATTTAGAAAGGATCAGAACTTGTTTATAAGTGCTTTTTGTTACTATCCATTTCACTTTTTCTCTTTCTCTTAATTCATAAAATCAACATTCCTCTTTGATAGCTAGCACTTGTTGGACTGAAAGGGAGCAAATACACCAAAAAGAAAACACACTTAACTGTGTAATGATCAGATGAAACGATCTAGTGATTGTTTCTGTTGAGTCACTGGTGAAGTGGCTAAGAGAATATGGGAGCAGATGCTGAAATAATAAACATCTTGCATTATTTCATTTAGAGGAAGCTGCATAAATACCATCATAAAATGAAGTACTTGGTGCACTACAAAAAACATGTCATCATCAGACAAATGTCTCTTTTATGACAAGCAGAGAGAACACAGATGGTTTGGTCTGTTCATTTTGGTATTTATTAAACTAGATTTACCAAAGGGCAGGTTGATGTCTAAGTATTTTCAAGATACATTCAGTACTTTAGAAATTTACTGAGCCCTCTCTCAGAAAGGCTGGTCAGGACTCACATGACATCACCATCTATTATGAAGAAGCCTGGAGGAAAAGTGATTGTTTTCTCCAACTGATCATAACATCACTAGTTAAAATATTTTGAAATGTTCGAATGGCACCAAGGTGAGAAGTGCGAGAAAAAGTTTCAGATATAACTCACTCTATCCATTCCTTTTTCCTTACAAAGAAACCCCAAACAATCAGTCAAACAACACAAGAGTGTGTACCATACCACTTTCATACCCACACTTTACTTTTTTTAACGTGTGACACAGGCTGAAAGAGAACAAATTCTTCCTTGAAGCATACTAATATAGCTGAGTTATTTGCCTTTATTTGTTAGCATTTGAAACAAGCATTTCTACCTTTAACAAAAAACCGATTACATGGAGCAAAAGACCCTTCCCATATCTCTCTAGCTTGTCATTGTTTCAGGGTTTCTGTTTCTAACTTCCCTTTGTTTTTAAAGAATAAGACTTTCTTCTTTCTTTCTCTCACGTTTTACCTCTATCTTACTCTCAAGATTGTATACAAGCTTATCTTGGGTTATTATAAATTATTATAATAAATCTAACCACTGTTATCATTTTTATTTTTTTTTAAATTAAATGCCACTTTTGAAAGTAAATGTCCAGAGAAAAACATAATCTTGTTGCTTCAGAGTTTTAATCCAGGTTGTTCATTTCTATCCTGGGAAAAAATAAAGCAATCGTTCATAAAATGCAATGTTGAATATAAAAATAGTTGAATAAATAAATCACAAATGTATTTTGGCTTGAATTTCTTACATAATTGACTATTCCCTATTTCCCTGAAGTGAATGCACAGTGTCAAAACCAGATGCCACGTTTTATGCTCATGGGGTTTGAAATGTAGTCACTAAAAAAAGTATGTATTTACATTTACATCTGTAAAATTCATATCATGAATATTTGCAATACAAATAATTCTCTATAATTAGTTATCACAAATTTAATGAATTTTAAGCCAAGGAAAATATTTAGTCACTTGTCCGTTAATACCTAAATGTTATGTGATATAAATTCCATTCCTTCCAATCTATTTATGCGATTTAAAAAATCATTCTTATAAGGTATTCTGAAAGCATTTAGGTATTCTCCTCATTTGACAGACTCACTGAGCAAGAGTACAATTTTGAAAGAAGTATACAAGATATAAAGCGGCAATTATTATTTTTTGAGGATCATAAATTTCCTCACTTCCCCCAAGGTTTTGGCTTTTGAAGTCAGAGTTCTTCCCTGTTGATAATACTACCAGATACATATCTGATGAAGGACCCGTAATATCTTTCCAACAATGATAACACCATTTTTATTGATATAAAACATCTGTTCTTCAGTAGAAGTTATACCCTACTGAGCAGGGTTTTAATCCATGTTAATTCAGTAACTTCCTATATAGCAACTAGGTTTAGAAATATATGGCCATCAAAGAAGATTTGATGTTGCTCTGGCTGGTATCTGCCCGCTGGGTGCTTATGTAGTTGCAGCTCCAACTGTATAATCTGTATAACAGGGCAGTCTTAAAATATTTATTTAATAAATGCTAAATGCCACTCATTAGAGTTGAAAACATAGTTTTGTAAAATTTATCCTTTCAAAGTTTGAGTTAATAAATGTAAGGCTATATTCTGGGGGACAAATGTGTGGGGAACGCGGTTTCCATTTAAGGCTTGAAAACTTTTCTTTCCAAGGACAATGTCTTCATTCAACAGACATTTCGATAGTATTTCTTTATTCATGTGTGTTTTCACAAGAGTTGGAATAATTATTTGTAGAAGAAAGCACTTTACTAAATGTATTTAACCAAAAAATTAGCTGGTAACCTAGAGCTAATAACAGAAGACTTAATAGTTTGAATATATTGCACAATTTATTTCATTAAAATAAAAATAGAATGGGAAGTTTTTGTCAAATTAAACTGTACTGAATATTTAAGAATTAAATTTTAAAATATAACTATAATAGACTAAAATAACATTAAAAATTAAGAAAATGAAGGCAAAAATTATCACTCCAAATCTTATTTTAATGGCCAAATTACATATCTATAGGACTCTACAAGTTTGCATTGACATTAACGCTAAATTGCACTTTCACCACACATCTTCATTAGCATTGAGAAGCAACGTTTTTAGGTTTGCACATTACAGCAGTGTAAAGATAATCCTATCGCTTATATTTTCATTTATTGAGCAGCTACTCAATGCCACACCCTGAGGATAGGTAAATCAAAAACATTTTCATGAAGCTTTTTTGTTCTTTGTTCAATTTTTTTCTTAACACAAATTTACATTTCTTAAAAAAGCTTTATTTTGAGATTACTGTAAGTTCACATGAGAAACGTAATAAATAACACAGAAATCCAGTACACCCTTTACCCAGTTTCCCCAACAATAATGTCTTGTAAATCCAGGATATTGACACTGCTACAGACAAGATACAAAACATTTCTATAGTCATCACAAGCATCCTTCACACTGTCCTATAATACCCATCATCACTTCCTTTAATCTCCAGCAGCCACTAATCTGTTCTACATGTCTATAATTCTGTCATTCCAAGAACGTCATAAAAACAGGATCGGCTGGGCGCAGTGGCTCACACCTGTAATCCCAGCACTTTGGGAGGCCAAGGCAGGAGGATCACAAGATCAGGAGTTTGAGACCCGCCTGACCAACATGGTGAAACCCCGTCTCTACTAAAAATACAAAAAAATTAGCTGAGTGTGGTGGCACATGCCTGTAATCCCAGCTACTCAGGAGGCTGAAGCAGGAGAATCACTTGAACCTGGGAGGCAGAAGTTGCAGTGAGCCAGGATCTCAAGATCTTGACACTGCACTCCAGCCTAGGTGACAGAACAATACCCTGACTAAAAAAAAATAAAAAAAAAAAAAAGGATCAAACATATATCTCTACAATATACTAAAATTAATCAACAAAGCTGAAAAAAACTGCATGACATCTCAGTTTCAAAAAAAGCATCTGACAAAATCCAATACTCTTTTGTGATAAAAGCACAAAGAAACCAACAAATAGAAGGGAGCTTCCTCAACCTAACAAAGGCTATTTATGAAAGATCCACAGCTAACATATTAATGGAGAAAGCCTGGATATTTTACCTCTGAGACTGGTAACAAGACAAGAATGTCCTGTTTCATCACTAGTATTTAACATTATAGCGGACATTTTAGCCAGAGCAATTAGGCAAGGAAATCAAATAAAAGGCATCCAAATTGGAAAGAAAGTGAAACTAGCTCTATTCTTATGTAACATGATCTTATATGTAGCAAATCCTAAATAATTCATACACACCAAAAACTACTAGTGTTTATAAATGAAATCAGGAAAATAGCAAAGTAAAATAAAGCAACATAAAAAATATAGTTGCGTTTCTATACATTAGCCATGAATGATCAAAAAAATTGGGAAAATAATTCTGTTTAGAATAACAACAAAAAGAATAAACCCTTAGAAAAAAATATCATGATAAATATGATTTTAGATTTGGCAATAGTTTCTTTGATATAACAATGAAAGCACAAGAAGCAAAAGAAAAAATAAATAACTTGGACATCAAAATAGAAAACATTTATGCAAAAAAGGACACTATGTAGAAAGTAAAGACGACCCACATAATGAGAGAGAAATATTTGCAAATCATGTTATTTGTTACCCAAAATATCTAAAGAACTCTTACAATCAACAACAAAAAGACAATTCAATTTTAAAATTGACAAAGGACTTAAATATACATTTCTCCAAGGAAAACCTATAAATGGTTAACAAGCACATGAAAAGTGCTTAAAGGTGGTCGTTAAGAAAGTGCAGTTCAAAAGCAGAGTAAGATACTGCTTCATATCCATTAAGATGGCAATAATCCAAAGTAAAAATAAAATTAACAAGTATTGGTGAGGATATGGAGAAATAGAGCCCTCATACATCATATATCCCTGGTGGGAATGGATTATAAAATGGTGCAGCCACTGTGGATAATGGTTTGGTGTTTCCTCAGTAAGTTCAATGTCATCACATGAACCACAAATTTCTGGTATATATTCAGAAAAATTGAAAACAGATGTTCAGATAAAAACTTGTACACAAATACTAATTACAACACTTTTCACAGTAGCCAAAATGTGGTAACAATGTAAACGTCCATCAGTGGCAGAAAGAATACATGGAATGTGATTTACCCATACAAAAGGTATGAAAAATAAATTGTTACATGTTTATATCTTAATTTTATACCTTAAGTGTCTAATCTTTGTTTTTTTTTTCTGTTGTTTTTTGGATAAAAGTTATTTAACCTCTAGATTTTTCATACTCAATTAAATTTTTTTTTTTTTTTTTTTTGAGATGGAGTCTTGCTCTATCACCAGGCTGGAGTGCAGTGGCGCGATCTCGGCTCACTGCAACCTCTGCCTCCTGGGTTCAAGCGATTCTTCCGCCTCAGCCTCTCGAGTAGCTGGGACCACAGGTGCGTGCCACCACGCCCGGCTAATTTTTTTGTATTTTTAGTAGAGATGGGGTTTCACCATGTTGGCCAGGATGGTCTCGATATCTTGACCTCGTGATCCGCCCACCTCGGCCTCCCAAAGTACTGGGATTACAGGCGTGAGCCACCGTGCCCGGCCTCAATTAAAATATTTTATGTGCTCTTTCACCCAGGATAATTCTCTTAATCCTTAAACTATTTAATGCAGCTGTTTATTATCTTGTTTCCTAAACTCCCCACACAACTGAATTTTACCCAAATTATCAATCACCTAATCATTTTGAATTATTTAGAATCAGTGTATTTTTTACATATTAAATCTTTATAATGTTTCTTCTTAGAGACTATTTTGTTATGCTTATCTATCACCTATGTATTAATGGATGAATCTGATGTCTTTTCCAATGCCATGCTGTCAAAAACTCTTTTGAGTTGCCTTTTACATGGCTTCAGATTTAGTATTTTATGAAATATTTTATAATAGTTACATAGATATAATAATAGATCTATATATAGTTATAATAGTTATATATAATTATATATAGTTTTTATAAAGTTATATATAGTTGTAATAGTTATATCTATGTAACTATTATGAAATATTTCATAAAATACTAAATCTGAAGCCATGTAAAAAGGCAACTCAAAATAATTTGACTAAATTTGAAGTCAAAAGAATTTAAATCTAAATGACATCCATATCCAGAACAAATTCTGGGAACTTTAAAAATTAGAACTTACTTCTATAAATTATACAAAGATAAATGGAACAGTAATTTGGAACACACTATAAATTTTACATTTTTGAAAGTGTCTTTCAAACCCTTCATCACAATCACTTTTTCAACCTGGAGGTCCCACAGTGGTTCTTCTGTGGCTGTGCCAAACATGCTATTGTTTGCGCTGTGGTAAATGGGATCTCTGTTTTTGATACCTTTTCCAGGTGGCCAGTGCTGGTAGAGAGGACAGTTTCTGAGTTGTATATAGTTTTCCTGCACTGTGCTTCTTTTAAAAAAAATTATTAATTTTGTATTTTTATTGAGTGGTTACTTGTGTTTTGTAGCTATGTATTTATATTGCTAAAAAATAATGACAAATCTGTCTTTTTAGAACTCATTCCTTTAATTTTTTTATCTTGTTTTTTTTTTTCCCAAAATGTCAGTCCCATCGTGATAATTGTGAAGGTTTGTATTCCTTTTACATTCCTATTTGTAAAAGAAAGCATCTGAAAATTACCCTTGACTATAACAATGATTATTGTTTTTAGATCACCACTTTATACAATTAAAGAGGAGTCCTTTGATTCCTGTTACATCATGTTTCTAATAGGGAAAGAGTAAAATAGGCATACAGACATGGTTCTGCCGAGGCCTGAACCATAATGCATTTGATGTTGAAGCCCCTGCTGTAAACAACTTTACTATTTAGTATTTGGCCACTTTGAACATACATTTCATAACAGAAATCCCTTTATTAAACATAATTACATCTCTGATATAAACATAGTTGGATTTCGACACATTACCTTTAAAATTTACTGCTAGATTTATTTATGAAAATTACAGAATGTCTTATCCATTGTTGGGACAAGAGGGAGAGTAGCAAACAAACTATGTAAAATTGTTTGGACAAGAGGTGTGTGTGTTTAATGGGGAAAACATCTTTGGTTTAAATTAGTTTTCTCTTTTCCTCATAAAATAAATTAGCAGCTTTTGGTATGCTTGGGGAAACATTCACAAGAGTTTGTTACAGTAGGCCCTAACACTACCTCATGTTAGCCTCCTGTGTGTGGCCCATTTCCAGCACTGTGAAAACCCCACACAGTCTTTGGGGAGCAATTGTTGCCTCCAGGTGATTTTCTCTGCTGGTGAGCCAATCACCCCAAATGTATCACTGATCCAGGGCACTTTTTGTGTTATTTTCCAACTTCCTTGTTAAATGCTCTCAAGAGCTTGCTTCTTGTGCATCTGTGGCCATAGAAAACAAAGTCCATAGCTATTAGGGAATACTCCCAGGTCTGATTGCCACCAAAGTCCCTCCAACTGCTATGATGTTTAACCAAATTCTTTAAAATATGTGCCTCTCCCATAGAGATTTCATCTTTCTTTCTGTGTATTTGCTTTTCTTTTCCTTTTTCTACTAGCACAACTATGCTTTTATAATGTTGGTTGTTGTTGTTGTAGTCGTTCAATTTTGTTGGGGGAGGGTTTAACAACAGAATTTATGTTTCAGTTGATGATGCCATTTAGCCAGAACAAAATATTTCACCCCATTGTTTGTTGCATTTTTTTGTGTGTGAGTGACAAATTTTAAATTTTAAGGCATGAAAGACATGAAAAAACTAATATTTTACTGCTTGATGTTGATGTATGTAGTTTAGAAAATTACTATCAGTGTAGAAATTCGTAAAAAAATGTATCCATGGAAGACAATAGAGAACTCAAATACAAATCACACTCTATAGGAGAATTTTGTACACAAAAAGGTAGTAGTTCAATAAATTGGGGTAAATGATTATTTAATAAATGGCGAAGGACAACCTGCAATTTTGGAAGAAAATAAAAATGGATATTCACTTTATGTCATAAAGGAAAAGAGAATTCAACATATACTAAATTTTTAATGTGAAAAAAGAATAACACATAAAATTACAGGGCAATCTAAGCTATCACATAAACATTTTAATGGCAATCTACTTGAATAATTCTAAAAAGAAAGTATGAAAGAAATGTTAGACATTTCACAAAATATATTCTACTTGAACATTTCAAAGATACCATATTCACAGTAAATGGACCAACATTATTATTTGGAAAAAATATAACGCAAAGACCAAGAGACAAAAAGTGTAAATGCGTGCACATATTTATGTATGTATGTATACGTATATATGAAAAGTTTACACAATGTGCCAATAGATGTAAAAATTATTCAACAGAAAAAGGGTCAACGTACATATATTTTCAGTTTATAAAGGCACAAACTGCAATACTGAAACATGGAAAAATATATTTAAATTTATTTGTAAATAAAATATAAAAAATAAGGTAACAATGAGATACTTCTTTATGTTCATCAGACTGGTAAAAATAATAATTCAGACTTTTCTGTTGTTGAGGCTATGATGAAAGGAACATTCTCAGACATTGCTTGTGAAAATGCGCAGTGTTGTAATCTTTTTGAAAATCACACTGGCAAAATCAATTTCAATTAAAACAATGTGTTTATGTTTTTTCTAATAATACCAATATATTAACATTTTAAGGATATATAAATATTTATTACAGCATGTTTACAGTGGCAAAAAACTAAAATGGAAAAATGTGACTGGAAATCGTTAAAAGAATGGTTAAATGAAATATTTTACATTTAAATCAAGAATCACGTTAAAGAGAAAGAAACATTGTATTAGTGAACTCTGAGGACTTTTCATGTTGTGTTCTTGAATGGGAAATGTAAGGTGCAGACAAATATACAAAATGTAATTCCATTTTAGCAAAAAATGCCAAAATGCATATGTGTAGATATATGTTTAGATAGTTGTATATACAAGTCTTTGCATGATTGAATCTACATTTAAAAAATACATACAAGGTTATTAGCATGCATTCTTTGAAGAGAGGTCATGGCGAGAGAGGCTGATGTGAAGTGAGATTGGGATAAAAGAAGAAAAAGTAAAAAAGAAAAAATCATAAGTCTATTTGCAATATGGGAGAAATTGCTACAACATATTTTATAAGGCTTAAATTAGAAAGAAGTATTTCTTTTTCCAAATCTCAAGTCTAAGGTGGATAGTCTAGAGTTGGTGGATTGTTCTGCTCCACAAGATAATCCAGGGATTCCGGCTAGTAGGGTGACTCTTTCACCCTTTAATTGTGCTTTTTATCATGAGATGCAAGGCAACTCCTCCTGTTATTATCATTGTTATTATTATTCTTACCATCTTGTAATTATCGGAAAGGGGAAATGAGAGGGAAAAATAAACAGCTTCCTTTAAAAATACAAAAAAACTTTGGCACATTGTGTAAACTTTTCGTATGTACATATACATACATACATAAATATGTGTATGCATGTACACTTTTTGTCTCTTTGTCTTTGCATCATATTTTTCCCAAATAAGAATATTGGTCTATTTACTGTGCATGTGGTATCTTTTAAATGTTCAGTTAGAAACAGCTCAAGCGGTTCCCTGGTTCCAGAAGGAAAGATAAACAGCTTCCTTATAATATAATCGCAAATTAGTTTTGGTATCCATTTGCATTCTATTGTCTAAAATATAATCACATTTATTTGCAAAGAGTTTGGGTCATTAAGTATCTAGCCAAACTTAGGAGTTTTATTACTAAAGGGAAAACAGAGAGATAGAACTGAGGGAAGAAATCAGCAATACAGTCACTCAACATGTATAATGTCATATCTGTTTTCAAATATATAAGTTTAACACATATATACATTTATACATGTGTATATAAATGTATATGCATATGGCCTATGTGTGTGTGTATATATATATACACACACATATACATACATGAAATATTTTTAAAATCAATAAAAATATCCAGGTTTTACCTCATTTTAAAATTTGGAACCCTTCTTACAAAGCAATTCTACTTCAACCAGTCTATCTTACAAATGTAGTATATACTTTTTTTTTTTTGAGACAGAGTCTAACTGTTGCCCAGACTGGAGTGCAGTGGTGTGGTCTTGGCTCACTGCACCCTCCACCTACCTGGTTCAAGCAATTCCCTTGCCTCAATCTCCCAAGTAGCTGGGATTACTGGTACATGTCACCACGCCCAGCTAATTTTTTGTATTTTTAGTAGAGACAGGGTTTCACCACGTTTACCAGACTGGTCTCAAACTCCTGACTTCAGGCACCCCGCACACCTTGGCCTCTCAAAGTGCCAAAGTGCTGGGATTAGAGGTGTGAGCCACCACACCCAGCCATATATACTTTTAAAAGTGGCAGATGCAGATGTACATGCTTATTTATTATAATATTAAATAAAAAGTGATGAAAATTAATATACAACAGTTTGAAACTGATTTGATAAATTTTGGCACATTGCTATAATAGAATTTTTTATAAAAAGCTGTCCAAAGTATAGTTATTACTAGTTTCAGAAGAGTATCTAAAGTATGAATTTCTTTATGAAATAGAAAGATGCATATTAATATTCAGGTGAATAAATACAGGCAGAAATAGCCAGATAGACAAATAAAAACTATAATGATATTTGACATACATATTGATATCATGTAGGTTTGGGAATCCAAAGATGAGAACTTCCTTCCTCTTTCCAAGAAATTATCAGAGAATTCAGGATCATTCAACTGCCAGCAAGGTGCTGGTTCTGAAGAATAACGTGTCCAGGTATGGGGCCTAGGACTTCTTAGGGTACCTACATGCTGGTAGGTTATGAGAAGTGGAGGAATAGTGTCCTGTGCATTTTTGAGAGGATGGATTTGGATCAGAGATCTCAAAGGCCAGGAGGTGACCAGTGGTCTTATGAAGAAGAAAAGCGGTGGCCCCTCCTTGGGCTGATGGTCAAAACGTAGATGGACATGTCAGAGAGGCCCACAGGAAATAGAATTCAATGGCCAGTAACCAGCTATACTAAGCTCTTCTACACCCAGGCAAGGATGCTCTTTCTGTCCACAGGAATTTAGGTTTCACAATTAGAAAGTGTCAGGGAGACTAAATTAACAGGATAGTTTCTCCTTTGGAGCACAGCAAAGGCTCAAATGTTTTTGTCATTTTTGCTTTTAATTATTGCCATCTTAATGGATATGAAGAAGTATCTTACTCTGCTTTTGAATGCTTTTGTCATTAGAAAGAACATTGGTATTTTTCTTCAGTCTATATTATCCTTCTCTGAAGAAATAAATCATGACTTGTTAAAGTGATTAAACATTTTTAAAAATGGAGGGAAAAAGAAAGCTTTCCTTGATTTACCACAGTTTTTTTCCTCTTCATATATGTGTGTTTTAAAATTCATAGGCAAATTCTGGAAACGTACCAAAGGTGTTGCTGATAGTCGTTACCTTTGAGGAGGCAAATGGAGATTTGGGGGTAAAAGAAGACAAGTATCTGTTTCTGATGTTCGAACTTTTTTACTGTGAAAATATATTAACTTTGTAATTTTTAAGCAAAGAATGAAAAGTCACCACATTTACTGAAGGTTTTCTTTTGAACTGAAAAATTTTTACCAGGAAACATTTTTATTTCTGCTTTTAAGCGTTAGTGTGAGCTCTCTCAATTTCTAATCTCTCTATATTATCATTAACATAAAATCAGATATCACGTAACATTAGAATACACATTTTTATTATTATTAATTTTGTTTTATTTAGTCTGTGAAAATCACTTTTTATTTTTGAGTGGTTATATTAATTCTGTATTCAGAGAGATCTCTTCAGTGATTTTATTTATAATTAACCTAAATTTATACAATTTATCTTAACCAAATTCCACCTGTCTTGACTTTGAGACATATTTTCGATGTCTGTCTCCCCAAGAACAGTCTACTCCTATGTCCTACAGCAGATCAATTTAAGTTACACCCTTGTCCTGTATGCTCTTTGTGCCATTTGCTTTTTTTCCCTATTAAAGATTTTTCCATTCACTAGAATAGTAAAATTGTTTCTTATATCTGTTTGATTAGTGTGTCAGCTCTTCAGAATATAATTCCCAGGGCAGACTGTAGAGTCACACCATTTGACATTATTAAGCCTCCCATCCTTAGGAACTTGTACAGCTGAACCAGGTATCTAAATGTCATATCAGTTAAACTGTTTCTTTGTTGTTTTGTTTTGTTTTCAGCTTCCAATCAATTTATTACCTTCAAGTTTGATCTCATACTCAGATCAGCTCAAGTGGTTCCCTAACCCCAGAAGGAAAGCTCAGCTGTGGGGTACAAAGGAGGTCATTTTAAAACGTTGCCTCTTTCTGGTTGTGAGGTGGGGAGTGTGAAGCATGGCAAAGTATTTAGTATTTTATTCTCGGGTTAGCTCTTGTGGAGGATCTCAAGTTGGTAATTAGTGATTTTTTTTCTTAATATAATTTCATTGACACATTTGCTTGTGCTAATTTTTATTTCACCTGAAATTGCTCCATCATGAAAGTCAAGCATTCAAAATATCTCTTAAGACCCATTTATTTCTGTCCTGCTTTAACAATTTTTCCCACTGTGATTCAACTTAATCAAAATAAGGCTTTTCCCATTTCCCATTTCTCTGCAAAAAGAAGGCAAAAGAAGGCTTTCTCTTTGAGGTAAGTGTTAAGTGATCTCCTGGCCTCTGATCATCCATTGACATTCTCTACTTTGAATCCCACACCATCCAACTCCTATTTTCCAAGCTCCCAGTATTTTATCTGGAGATTACAGTGAGTGAGTTTACTAAGACATCACATTCAGAGAAACACAGTACTCCTCTCTCTCTCTCTCTCTCTCTCTCTCTCTCATGGTCTCTTTCTCTACCTCTCTAACACACACACACACACACACACACACACACACACACACACACACGATACATGGTCACCAAGGGAATAGAGAGAATGAAAGGATGAATAGGTTGCATGCAGAGGATTTTTAAGACAATGGAATTAAAAACATTCCTTGAATATATTGTGCATTCAGTTTCAGACAACTGCAATATAGAAAATATTGCTATCAAATGAGTCACATGAATTTTCTGCTTTCCCAGTACATATAAAAGTTATGTTTACACCATGCTGTAGTCCATTAAGTGTGCAATATCATTATGCCCTGGAAAACACTGTATATGTTACAATTTAAAAATACTTTATTGCTTAAAAATGCTAATGATCATCTGAGCATTCACTGTCATACTTTTTTGCCTGGGAAGAGTCATAGCATCTTCACCAAGAGTAGATTCCATCTCAAGAAACCACTTCATTTGGTCACCCATAAGAAGCAACTCTTTATATAGATACCTGCTGACTAGCCAGGGTGACATATACACACATTCTTTTTTTAAGGAAAGAAGCCATGTTGCAAAAATGGCTTCTTTCCTTAAACCTCAAATGAACCAACCTCTGCTAGATTCAGATTTTTCTTCTTCAGCTTTCTAACCTCTCTCAGACTTTACATAATTCAAGAGAATTAGAGCCTTGTTCTGCATTAGGTTTTGATGTAAGGGAAGATTTTGGCTATTTTAATCCTCTATCTAGACCATTAGCTTTGTCCATATCAGCAATAAGGCTATTTCACTTTCTTATTATTTGTGTGTTCACTGGAGTGGAACTTTTAATTTCCTTCAAGAGTTTTTATTTGCATTCGCAACTTGGCTGCTTGACCCAAGAGGTCTAGCTTTCAGCCCACCTCAGTTTTCAAAAAGTCTTTTGCACTAAGCTAATCATTTTCTAGCTTTTGATTTAGAATGAAAGACATGTGACTCTTCCCTTCACCTGAACACTTAAGAGTCCGCTGGAGGGTAATTAACTGGACTGATGTCAATGCTTTTGTGTCACAGTGAATTGGAAGGCAGGAGGAGAGGGAAAAAGCTAGGAAAGAGCTGGATGGTGAAGAATTAGAAACACTCAATATTTATTAGTTAGGTCTGTTATTTTACATGGATGCAGTTTGTGGCACTCCCCAAAAACAATAGTACTAACATCCAAGATCACTGATCACAGATCACCACGACAGACACGGTAACAATGAAAAGGTCTGAAATATTGTGACAATTACCAAAATATGAAACAGAGACACACAGTGGGCACAAACTGTTGAAAAATGGCACCTTTGGCTTTCTCAACATGGTATTGCCACAAACCTTCAATATGTACAAAAGCATAATGGCTGAGAAATACAATTAAGTGAAGTGCCATAAAATGAGGTATGCCTCTACTTTGTTTGATATTCTAAGGGCGGAAACAAGTCTTTACACATTTTTCCAAACCATAGAATGTCCAACACCAACAGCGAACCCTAATGTAAACTATGGTCTTTGAGTGAAAGTAACGTGGCAAAGTAGGTTCATCAGTGGTAACAACTGTACAACTCTGGTGGGGGGATGTGGGTAAAGGGAGAGTCTGTGCATGTCTGGTGGCAGGGGGTATACAGCAAATCTCTCTACTTTCTTTCAATGTTGCTATAAGCCTAAAACTCCTCTAAAAAGTCTATTAAATTAAAAAATTTAAATACCAACTATAATCTAACATCTACACAAATATTTGTAATGAGCAAATAATTGCTCCAGAAATAAAGGGGTTTGTTTGCTATAAGATTAACATGAATTAAGTGAACTGAAAAATTAAACTATTTTTGTCAATTTTTCTTAAACCATATTTTAAATAAGTCAACTCATCATGAAAACTAAAAAATAGGAATTTCAAACAACATTGCTGCTTATGAACTAAATATTCAGCCTACTATTTGCATTTTAATTCTTCTCACTGGAAAATGGCTGCAAGGTAAGTTAATTTCCATGCTAACCCACAGCTAGCAGGCTCCTTACTGTTAAATCAGGGTTGACAAGGAGGCAAAATCAGAGCTTCAGTTACAACACATTTTGCTACATTTAAAGTCTGAACACATAAATGGAAATATAGCTCATATATTTTAGTTACTATAGTCTTGTGATGTAAACCATTTTTGATAGTCACAAATATTTTTTGCTGCTCTTAACAAAAATGGAAATTAAGATAATATATTAAAAATCCAAATAGAGGGTTATCTATATATCTTTTAAAAGGAGGTTACATATTTGCATCATTTGAAGCACTGGAAATAGCTTTACAAATTCTCAGCCTCAAGCTTACTTTACAAAATCAGTGTCACTTGATGTAAGGTTTGTCTTCTGTGGCACTGGAGCATAGAATACAGGAGGAAACACCTCTGCTGAAGACAAAACTACCAGCACATAAGGATGAGGAAATATACAAAAAAAATCCTTCAATCAGCTGCAGCAAAGGGTTTCAGTGGAACTTTTTGTTACCTTTAAAGTCTGGGCTTTGCTGAAGAGCTTCGGACCCATGCAACCTGCCCTTCCCTGTGTGTGTGCCTCCCTGTGTGTGTCCTTCCCTGTGTGTGTGCATCCCTGTGTGTGTGTGTCCTTGCCTGTGTGTGTCCTTCCGTGTGTGTGCATCCCTTGTGTATGTCCTTCTCTGTGTGTGTGCATCCCTGTGTGTATGTCCTCGCCTGTGTGTGTCTCTTCTGTCTGTGCATCCCTGTATGTCCCTGTATGTGCCGTCTTTTGTGTGTCCCCGTGTGTGTGCATCCTTGTGTCTGTCTTTCCCCGTATGTGCCTGTGTGTGTCCTTCCGTGTGTGTGCATCCCTTGTGTCCTTCCCTGTGTGCATCCCTGTGTGTATGCCCTCGCCTGTGTGTGTCTTTTCTGTCTGTGCATCCCTGTGTGTGCTGTCTTTTGTATGTCCCTGTGTATGTGCATCCTTGTGTCTGTCCTTTCCTGTGTGTGCCTCCCTGCGTGCGCCTCCCTGTGTGTCCTTCCCTGTGTGTGTCCTTCCGTGTGTGCGCCTCCCTGCGTGCGCCTCCCTGTGTGTGTCCTTCCCTGTGTGTGCGCCTCCCTGCGTGCACCTCCCTGTGTGTGTTCCTTTCTGTGTGTGCCTCCTGTGTGTGCTTCTTTGTGGTCTGCTTTTTTTATGCGTGCCTTCTTTTGTGAGGTTTCTTGTCTGTGTAATTCGTTCTGTGTGTACTTTCTTATGTGTGTACTTCCTTGTCTGTGCATTTGTGTGTGTGTCTTGATATACTTGGTCTTGCGGGTGAGAGTGGAAGAACAGTTATAATGCCGTCCATGGACACTTGAGGCATGCGTAAAGTAAACATCAAGATATTAATAATATATCTGTGTTTTGCACATATTTTTATTTTTTGTATATTATGATGTTTTTCACATCTTAAGAAGAACTTTCTGGCCTGGGAGTGATGCCCCTTCCAGGGCTAGGCAATTGCAGAGATGTCACAGCCCTCAGCATGGAGTATGCCTTTCGCAGGCACATTGACCCATTCAGAGCCCTGCCTCTGCCTCTCAGGCCCTTCCACGCCAGGTGGCTGCAGTTCCTTTCGCTTTCATCATCCCAGAGCCAGGTACCGGGCAGCTAGAGGCCACGCCTGCCCTGTCTTGCCTTTCTTGCAAAATCCCCTGTACAGACTCTCACCAGGGCCCTCCTCTTGCTCCACTTCCTGGCTCCTGACCACCCTGAGGCTTCCCCACGTGACCCTGCGGCCTGCTGTGCCTCCCGACTGTAGGGCTTGCGTGTGTAATAATCTGGGTTCGCTTGCATCCCTCTATGTCCTCTACCGTGCCTGCACCTGACTGACCTTCACATGCAATAACATAGCACGCTGTTGCCCTGCCTGTCCTAATCGATCACCTTTGAGCTCCAGCAATAGCAAACTGTGGACTATGTCCTACAGAAGGGTTTTTATAGAAACCATTGTGAAGCTCTGACACATATAATGCTACACCCGTCTCACTGTTTCACAGACTGCGGCGCCCTAGGCGGTGAGGGCTCAGAGTAGAGGGATGGCATTTGCAGTTGAGAGAGGAACATGCCACCTCTACAGCAAAGCAAGAGCAGCCAAAAATAACTGGGAGACTGTGAGGCGATGTGAGGCTTCTCTGATGTAAGAGTGGAGGCCAAGTGTGATGAAGAGGTGAGCATAAAATACAGCCCTGTCTTTTCCGATTTTTCATTCATAAAATATTTTGACTTCACATGCCCAAAACTTAACTTCTGTTTTTCTCCCTACATCTGGACTTTTAATCTTCCCATCTTGATCTTACAATGTCAACTTCAGCCTCCATGTTGCTCAGATAAAAAACCTTGTATTCATCCTTGACTCTGTGCTTTCAAACTTCATTTTAGTTCCTCCTCTTGGCTGTTCATTCTAAATATATCCAGAGCTTGATCACTTCTCACTAGGCCAGAGTTGTCCCGTGGAAATATAATGCAAGCCGTGTGTGTGACAAGCAATTTTCAGGTAGCCACATTAAAAAGAAAAAAGAAACAGGCCAAGTTCATTATAATTATGTATTTTAACTCAGAGTATTCAAAATATTATTTCATCATTTACTAAATTTTAAAAGTTATTGAGATATTTTACTTCCTTTTTTCATATTAAGTCTTTGAAATCGGGTGTGAATTTCACACATAGAGCCCATCTCAATTCAGACGTGGTATTTTTTGTGGTCAAGAGTGACATGTGGGTAGGGGGTCTCCAAACGGGCAGCACGGCTCCAAAGAATAGTTTCCCATGGTCTTTTGCCCTTGCCTCTTAAAATTGACACTTGAGACACTAGCAGGCATTCTAATAAAACCTATGAAACATACATAAAACTGACTTTCATAAAACGTAAGCCACAGGATGTCACCCCTTTCCTCAAAACCCTTCAATGGCTTCTGATGCCATCCTGGATAACAGCCAGAGTGACAAACAGGACATGAGGCCTCATTGACTGCCCCGCTGCCGGTGCTGTGACCTGCTCTCCCAGTTCCTCCACTTGCTCGCTGGGCTCCGGCACACAGACCGCCCTCCTCTTTCTGAAACACACCTGGAACACCCACATGTCAACACCATGCTCTTGCACCTCCCTCTGCCGGGAAGTGACTGCATCATTTTAAACTAAATGATAGAAAATAATACAGGAAAGGTTTGTAGCAAAATTTATAAAATTTTCTTTTTACTACCACTTGTTATAGTAGAAACAAAATTAAATTATCTCAGCACTGAAGTAAGTATTCAATGCAACGTAGTTTCTCAATTACATTTCTTCAAATTCTGATTTTCAACATAGGAAAAATACTGACAAAACATATCAAATGCTAATGTTAGAACAATTTTCTTTCTGGGTAGGTGTGTTAAATATAAAGCTTATTCTCATCAACATACATTTTTATATATTACCAAATTAATGCTTTGCTTAAATCAGTGGCTCTCTTACGGGTCATGTCTAAATTATTATAATTAAGTAAAATCATGTCACAGTTTCATTCATTAGTCAACCCCCTGGGAAAAAGAGCTATGTATTATGCCTTCTCAGTGGGCACCCGTTGTCTTTGTAAAAGTGTCTTTGATTACTGACCGTAGGAATGAGTCAGTAGAATAAAATTATTGGACTATACTAGAAATTCATTTTTGTGCCCTGGATAACTAAGACCTATATGATGGAGGGAAGTATTTTGGCAAAGCATGAATGTCTGACTCATGACAATATGTTCTTTCATTATTAGCAAAGAATTGACTGGATGAAAAATTTCATGAAATGGTTTTCTCTGCAAGTCAACGGTATCACGGAGTGGTGATTCAAGGGGAGAAGGAAAATGCATTGGCGCTTGTGCAAATGAGAAAATGAATCAGAATTGATTGCTTTCTGCAAAATCATTTACCATGCTGAACTGTAGTACAGTAATTCTTGCACATTTTTTACAAAACAATTTAAATAGTTTTGAATATTCAAGGTGTGGTGACTCCATATTTCAAAATTATATGCCTATGGAACAGATGATCAATTTAAACCTTGTCTATTAACTTCTTTTTGAAAATTTGTTTCTTTTTGATGCCATCTTACAACTTCTTCACACAGCTCAATGTTATAAAATCATAGCATCTGGTTTAAGCAAAAAAACAGTGTTTTCATTAATACAAACTGTAAATATTTTTATAGATCATCATTTTACTTTTTATTTTATTAAATGCTTAATGTTTTCTCATCTACTAAGTTTTCTACATACTTATCACTATTCACCTCACAAGTCACCATCAATCTACTCTCATTTTTTTTTCATATCACAAATCTATCAATGTATTTTTCATTTCCTGGAGGCCTACCTCTTGTACCCACTGCTCCCATCCAGGCTAACATATTCCAGTATTGGGCAGGTACCTCTGGTGGATACTCTCTTTCCTGAAGTCTGCTTGCCTTAATAACTGTTCTAAAGAGTAGCCTACAATAACATATAAGTTGTATGCATTTTAACCCTAGGATATTTGAAAATAGTTCTGCTGTATCATTACACTTAAATGATGATATGGATGCATGTGGCATTCCGGATTAAAAGTACTTTTCCCTAGGGATTGAGGGCTTGGCTCTACCACTTTTTGGAATCCAATTATGCTGGCACAAATTCTCATATTATTCTGCATGTCATTGTTCTGTACTGTACTTGCCCCCTGCCCCCCACGCCACCACCAGTTCTTGCAAGCTTTCAGGATCTTAACTGCATCACCAGTGTTTTGAAATCCAAGATTTGTTCCTGAGACAGTCTTTTTGCTTTTACTGCCGTGGGCACTCTGCACCCCTTCAATCTGGAGATTTTTAGGTAATAGGAACTCTGTGTGTTTTTCTCAATAATTTCTATATTTCATTTCTTCTCTTTTATTTTTCTCTGGAGGACATACTGGACAGACACTATAGCTCATGGATTGACTTTTTACATTTTCTTGCTCTCTGTCCTTTTTCTCTATTTTTCAATTCTTCCTGTTTTGACGACTTTTTCTGTCTTTCCTCTAGCTTCCTTTGCCTCTGAGTCTCTACTTGCAGTGGCCCTGATGCCACAGCCTGAGATCCCAGGGCTTCTGCACAGGGGAGGCTTGGGCATTGTCAGCACCCTCCTTCCAAGAAAGAATTGAAGCTTTCTCTATCCTGATAAGTAAGAAAACATTTTTCTTCCTGTTTTCCATATTCTGCAGTTTTACTGAAATCATTTCTTTGCTACTTTCACTTCTTACATTCTCATTGTTTGGGTTAGTTTTTTCTTCTTGCCTTTTTCTCCTTTTACTAGAGATAGAGATTACGCAAACATATTTATCCAGAACGTTATTTTTAAAGTTAAAATACGTAACAAAGTAAAGAAAAGATGATCTAATTTTTTGGAAGTTGAAAATCAGCCAAGAGTTAAACTTTTCTTAAAAAGACAAATATCCTATGGGTACAAGATGAACTTGGCACTTTTAATTCATTTTTCAAGGTATTTTTTCCTTTATTATGTTGTTATTTCTCATCCTTTTTTTCATCCAACCATTATCGCTGTAATTTTGCCATGATTTTATACCTGGGTGAATTTACATCAGATTTTTAGGGAGCCCTTTCATCATAAGATGAGAGGCAGTGATATCTGCCTGCTGCACACTCCCTTCCCACAGCTACTTTTATCCCTCTGTCTGAGCCCTGTCAATCCATGGCGGTAGATGACTGGAATAACAAAAACCTATTAAAATCCATTGCATATAAGGTAGTACGCAGAGAGCTAGACAGTGTTTCAGGCCCTGATAGGGTCCCCAGGATGCATGATTATATAAAACCTCAGAGACTAGCCCATGAAAACATAAGGCAGGAGCCAGACCTAGGTTCAAAACTCAGCTCTTCTACTTACTAACTATAGGAAATTAAAATGAAAATTGAAATATCTATTTCCTAATTTGTAAAATAAACATAATAAGCATAATAATCCCCACCACATGAGCATGTATAAAGATTAAATAAAATATGTGGTGTACAGAAAATAATATATCCAGTAGAATTGACTTCATTTACAGAAAAACCAAAAATACCAATCAAATTATGATAGAAGCCTTTTTCCCTCTTATACAAAGACAGATGTAAGCGCCCAGGGCAGGGTATGGTGGCTTCAAGAAGTTTCTAGGCCCCAGGTTCTTCCAGCACACCACTCTGCTATCCCTAGAAATATTTTTCATGGTCATAGGTCAAGACAGCAGCTCCAAAAATTCAGTCAGCATTACTTAGACATGTAGAGGGGGCACACCAGCTGAGATTTCTTCTTTAGGGCTTTCCACAAGCCTTCTCAATACTTTCACAACCCAATGGCCTCAACTTAAGAACAGGGTCTAAACACACAGCTAGGGATAGTGGAAAATAGAGTCTTTATACTGAAAACCTATTACTTAAAAAAAAAAAAATCAGAATCCTATTAAAGAGACGAGAGGAAAGAACAGACATTTAGTAGAACAAACAGCAGTCTCTCCAACACTTGTTGAATGGCATACAATATCCAATCCATAAATGGAATTGTCATTGCTAAAATGTTACAGTCATTTTTATGACTTTCTAGGAACTACTTTTGTGATTTTGGGGGTTGAAAAAAAATGTAGGCAGCTCCGGGAGAGCCTATTTGACATTTATGGGGATCTAATATTAGCACTAATGGCTTGAAGTTTTCCTTTGTGAATTATATTAGCCACATCTATGAGATTACCCATGTAGTAATATCGTAATTTAATAGTATTAAATTATATTTTAATTACTTAATTCAAATGTAATCTAATTTCAATGCTAATTTAAAAAAAATCTGGGTGACATAAAAGTGTGCTTCTGAACTTCCAGACAGGCACAGATTTTTTAAGTGATATTTTTGTTATTGATTTGAGCTTCATAGGAGCTACAGGATTTCAATTACTGAAACCATTGAGGCTTCCTTTTGATCCACCACATAGTCAAATTTTATAATTGTTCCCCATAAGCTTATAAAAGATATGTATTATTTAGTTATTTTGCACAATATTTTATAGATATGGAGTCATGTTTTTGGTCTCGTTTATCAAACTTTCTACAATCTTAGTGAATTTTTATATTTTTAATGATTTTTATTTATTTATGTGACCCTCAAAAATTTTATTCAAATGTTTCTTTCTACATATCAGACTAGTTCTGCTTTTAGCTTTCAATTTTTCACACTTGTAGCTTTTTTTTTTTTTTAGGCGCTCAACATTAAATTGATATACCTTACTGGTACATTAAATGTTGGCATTGTGAAATGGTCATATTTATTTTTGTCATGCCTTTTTCTTAAAGTCTGTATTACCTAATAATGAATTTCTGCCACTTTTGCTTTAGTATAAATTTTACAGGTATAAATGTTTCTATTTTTGTAAATCTCTTCTGTGTCTTTTAAAATGTCTCTTGTAAAACGTACAATTTTGGATTACAAGATTTCTTGTCTGTACTTTAGTATAATCTGACAGTCTTCGATTTTCAGTTGAATCATTTGCTGCATTTACAGTTTTGTTGCTCTAGATACATTTGAATTTCTATTCACTATCTTTTCATTTCTATTTTTCATACTTATCCTTGCTTTGATTTTTTTCTATCATGACTTTCTCGTTAATATTCCTTTTTTTAAAAAAATGTGAGGGTAGAGGCTCGCATTTGTTAATGTAGATAAAGCTCTCATAGCAGTGCCTCTTACAAAAATGAGTGTTTTATTTAAATATTGCAATTACAATTAGGCATTTTTATTTCTCATTTTACTTTTTCCCTCTACAAGTTTAGAAGTTAATTGTTCCATTTCTCATACTCTTTATGTTATATTGATAATTATGGACTGTCCACTTAACAATCTAAATTTAATGAACATTTGTTCTGTTGTTTTCAACTACAGAAAGCATTTTATTCAACCTTTTCTCAATAAATATGCTATTGTTGATATATATTTTAATTCCATTTTTCTAATCTCCCAAAATGTTACTGTTGTAGTTTTTATCATTTATAGTCTAATTTTTAAAATATATTTATTAATTTGTTTGCTTTTTTTTCTTGTTAGATTTTCCGTATGGATTTACTTTCCATGTGCCTGAAGTACTTTTTTTAAAATTATTTTTCTTTTTTAAAAGTTTATTTTATTATTGTGAATTTTAAAAAATATTCTTTAGAAAAAGTTTGCAGTTGATAAGTTTTATCAGTTGGTTGTTTCCTGTTTGTATTTTGACTTCATTCTTGACAGACATTTTGTTCCTAGTAAAGGCTTTGGGGAAATGCTTATTTTCTGCAGTGCAATGGAGATATCTCTCAGACTCCTATTACTTCTGCTAAGATGCTACCTTCTAGTTTAACTGTTGCTTCTTTGAATGGAAACAATCTTCTAATTCTGGCTAATTTTAATATATTTTCTTTCTCTGTTTACTGCTTCATTATGATCTATTTTTGTGTAGATATTTCAGAGTCTTTCTAGGTACACATTGGAATTGTTTACACTTTGTGTTTTTTTATTTATTCTGAAAAACTTTAGTCACTATAATTTCAAAAATATCCTCTGCCCCATTTTTTCTTAATTCCTATTTCTTCTCCAAAAGGATCACCAATTATATGTATGTTAGATCTTCTCACACATTCTTCCATGTTTCTTAAGCTCTCTTTTACATTTCATCTTTTCATTTTTCTTCACTGCAGTCTGAATAATTTCTGTATATCTTATTCCACTTCACTAACTTTCTCTTGAACTATGTCGCATCTGCTATTAAATCTTTCCTCTTATTTTAAAATTTTGATTTTATGTTTAACTTCTAATGGTTATATTGATTATTTTATAAATCATTTTGTTCATCCTTTACATTGTCCTAGTCCCACACATATTAGCAAACTCATGTATCATATTTATAATATTATGAATGTTAAAAATATTTGAAAATTACTCAGAGCACAAACAATACTGTGTGGGCTATGGTTAAGACGGGAAAGAGTTTAGCACTCTGTAAGGAACTGAAAAGTAACCAGCTATATAGAATGCACGAAGGGTGGGGGGCAATGCATTTTAGGAGATGTGGTTGGAAAACAAGACAGAAACCAAATTTGCAATGTCCTATAAGCCATGCTGAGAATTTTGGAAGTATGAGAAAATATAAACACTCTAAGTTCAAACTGTATATTCTATTATCCTAAGGGATTTTTTTAAAAAAAGAAAATGGACTATAGGTCATAGCCATATGGCTTAGCAGAAATTGTTTACCATATATGCAAACTTTATTTCTAAACTATATAAACACTTGTGTGTACACATACAGACATACACACACACACACACACACACAAAAATAAATTTACCACTTGAAGAAATGTATTAGAAACTGAGTATGGCAAGTTGCTCTCAGGCAGGAGGAAAGAGCTGTTTGCAGGACTGTGTGGGTATTAAGGTATTATATATGAAATTTTAAGTTATTAACCTTTCTATGATTTCATGTCAACAAAAATAATTTTTCTGCTTTACATAGCTCTTGATAGAAACTAACCTTTACTATCATTTTTCTTAAACCTACTAAATTATTTCTACAACTAAATGATGAATTAAGACTCTTACCTAAAATGAATAATCTAAGAAACATTCTTATCCTTCAGATTTTGATTCTTTGGAGCCCAGTATGTCTTTTGCCTGTGTATTCAGTCACAGTAAAAGCTACAGAGAGGCTTTAAAGTTATGTAAACTAGTTACAACAGCTCTGTTTTCAAAACAAAAGAGAGCTTGAAATTTGTGTTGAGAACTATGTTTGATAGTGACATATCTATATCTTATTTACAGATATGGACAGGCTGTAGAAACAGACTGCAGTTTGCTCAAAACAATCCTACTGGTCTGTCTCTGTCATGAGGGCCTCCAGCAGCCCTCAGGAGCTACTGTGCTGTATGTTCTTATGTCTGTTCTGCCTCTGGAGTTGATTGAAACAATCAAGATTTACTGCTGAGTGCTACTGGACTCTCAAGTCAGAATTCCTCTACAAGCCACCCATCTATAGAGTGTTGCTGTGGACTCAGCCAACACCACATTCATTTCAAAATCATTGATTAGGTTCTAGAAATTTGGTGCCTCACTATAAAACACTTTGAAGTTTTACTTTTAAATTGAAACCTTAAAAATATAACTCAAAGACTAGTTGAAAAAAATGTATTTATAATTAGGGAATAAGTATAGATGTCTTTACAGTATGTCATAAGTAAAGTTCCATACACACTAATAATGGAACATGATAAAAGCAATACAAACTGGCATAGTCTCAACACCCATCTCTCTAGGGTGGGGGTGAAATATTAGTAGAAGGTAGAGAAGAACTTCTCACCTGGTCATGATTGGATTAGTTCTCCTAGGTCACCCTGCTTTTATGCCACAACCTTTTAACTCCACTCTGATTTATGAATATTTGGGTTAAACTTATTTAATTGAATCAGAACAAGTATACTAATTGCTAACAGTTCTGCCCTCTGTCTAGAGGTTTTTAAAGCTCATTATTTAAATGATGGAGATGATCTGTCTCAGATAATCTTAACCTCATTTAACTGTCTTATCCTCAAGCATTTTGGGGTGTCATTACATAGCTCTATACGGCAGGCAATGTTACTGAGAGTGAGCATACAAAGAGGGCATAAAAATGTGCTCCATTGGCCAGGCAAGGCGGCTCATGCCTGTAATCCCAGCACTTTGGGAGGCCGAGGTGGGTGGATCACAAGGTCAGGAGTTCAAGACCAGCCTGGCCAAGATGGTGAAACCCTGTCTTCACTAAAAATACAAAAACTAGCTGAGTGTAGTGGCAGTCTACTAGGGGGGCTAAGGCAGAGTCTGCTTGAACCTAGGAGGCGGAGGTTGCAGTGAACCAAGATCACGCCACTACACTCCAGCCTGAGCGACAGAGTGAGACTCCGCTTCAAAAAAGTAAAAATAAAAATGTGCTCCATTTACAAATGTCTGTGGCTATTGTTTTAGGCTTTAGTGAGAAAAAATTTAATGAAATTTTACAGTTCAAAGAGGAGCAAACAATATCTTCCAGAAGTCATTACTAGTATTAGATGGGATCAGTTCTCAAAGAGAGTGGTAAGTTGGGATATGGGTAGGGATAAATTGAGACCCATAATGACGCAGTGCACAGCAGGCTCTCTAGAAGCAGCCTATGGTGCTGATGGGTGTGTGATGTGAATCACAGAGCTCTTAGTGTATCTATCTATCTATCTATCTATCTATCTATCTATCTATCTATCTATCTATCTGCCTACCTACCTATCTGTGTATATATATATATTATATATATATATACATGCACACACACATCTAAATATACATACACAATCAGAATATATACATATTATATAATATTCTGAGTTTTTCGAAGCAGAAAGGTAAGAATTGTTGGGTTGGTTGTGTTTGATGCAGAAGCATGCTCCTGGAATAGGAAACCAAAGAAAGAGAGATCTACAAAAGCATGAAGACACTGTGCGTGCACTGGGCTGTGTGACAGGGAGGCAGTGTGCAGTGAACACTAGAACTGGAGGAATGAACTGAACTCTGCCATTCTTTTGTACATTACCTACAACTTCAGGTAGACACATGTCTGGAATATTTGGGAACAGACCATTCTCCAGTTGAAATGTTTATATTTTCCATAACCACCTCTGAGTGTTTTGCCGAGATGTATCCTCATGGTCTGCTCTAATTGGCCCTAGCATAAAAGCAGTAAAATAGAGGATAATGCATTACTAAGAACATAAATGTTTTGGATTATTCAGTGGTTTGAGTGTCAACTCCACTATTGTGTGCCTGTGTCACCTTATGCACATTATTTAAACCCCCAAGTTTCCATTTTTCCCATCTTGACAATACGAATAATAATGTCTCCAACAAAGAGTTGTTGAAAGAAAAAAATTTGAAAGAATTATTTAGTAAAATGCTCAGTAAATCATAAATATGTAAAACATGTTAGTTACACTTTTTTTTATGATGGGCAGAAAGTTCTAGTCCTGGATATTTTGGGGACATATCATCTCCACCATCCTTATATAAAAACTGGAAGAATAGAATGACAGGATACCATGACCCTTTTGTGGTTAACATTAAATGAAACTATGATTTTCACATTTTTAACTGATAGAGAGATGAGCACAGTATTTTATAGTTTAACATGCACAACAGGAGCACCATGGGAAAAGCTATGCTGTGTTATCGTGCTATTCAGAAGTTTCACATACATTAATATTTGGCTTCTACATTCTTGATCTTTGATAAAAAATATTGGTTCTTATGTATAACAAAATATAGAAAATGTTCATTATTGTCTATGTTGTCTTTTCATTTTATTATGCTTTTATTGTATAGTATTCATCCTACTACAGAATTGTAATTATCTATAATTGATATTTTCTTAGACTGTATTTACTTGAGTTGATATAACTTTGCATATATCTGTCTATATACAAATGTGATATCACAAGTTCAGACACTATCATAATCCATAATCTCTTTTAACAATGCCTTCCCCAGTGTTCCTGTTATAAATGCTCAATATCTTCTTCATTTTTGTGATATCTCTTGAGAAGCTATCAGCTCTTGGTATGAAATGGCAAATGTCAGAAATTCGCTAGGTAATGATAAGGAATATGCTCTATGAAACAATAAATTTGAGAAAAGTAACATCAAATTTGTATGTTTTCTTCACTATTTTACACATGAGATGAGTTACGGACTTGTGAAAAAATCTTAAAGAAATTAAAGCTATGTAAAATATTACATAATATGAAATTATTTTTGTTGAAGTTCATAAACTTCACAGACTGAGACAAATATCCTTAAACCATTTACATTAACAAGCATTGAATGCAGCAATTCTTTACCATAACATGGTATTCCAAATGAAACTTTTGCATCTCAAGTGGCCTTTATGGCAGTTTAACAGTTCATAAATTCTGAACGTGGTTCTGTGGAGTAGTTTTAATAAATCTTGATTGTGCTATAAACGTTAGTGCACACACTTGAAATGGTGTTTCCAGTCTTAACAACACAAATGCAGGAATAGATCTTTGCTGCCATATGGAGTATTTGCCATTGAATCCATCAAGTATTAAGCATGATTTCAGTAATAAGAAAAAAGCACAAGTTATTTATCACTGACACAGTACAAACAAAATGGGGGCTATTATTTACAAATATTCAGAATAGGTTTAAAAGTCATAAAGAAAGCTCGTCTACCTTGGGCAAAAGTGATTTTGTTAATTTTATGAAAATATGAGACTATGTGATGCAGAAAGAGAAGAATTTGTTAAGATATAAATGTCTTCACTCCTTACAGCATGTAAATTTTCTCTACCCAGTACATTGGTAATGTTTGATTGATGGAATCCCAGTCATTCTATTCCTTCCATCCTAATTGCATCTGCCTGGAATCTTAAGTTTGTGATTATATTTGGAGAAATTTATGAAAATCTCTGTGTTGGCTAAAGAGAGCCCATTATTTTACATTCAGCTCTTTGAGACCAAGATAGCAGTGTCAAGTAAAGGCAGATAAAACCGCTGAAATTTAACTAAATCTCAGCTTTACCACTGTGTTCATTATACTGTTTTCTAAAACTAAATCAGGAGTATAAATAAATATTATTTGAAGTTTTCAACTTATCCTGAAGATGTTAATATAGAGAAGATAATTTTTAGAATGAACTAAAAGGAAAAAAGCAAAGGACTGGATTCTATATTTCTTTCTCTTACTTTTCCCGCACATCTACCATATTCTTTAAATGTTCCTTTCCCAAACTTCAATTAGAGAGATTGTTAGCTTTTTGAATATAGCTTTTATGTCCCTTATCACTAACGTGCCTCTTTTCTTTCACCTTTTACCAAACAAAATTCTTAAATTAAATCATTTTGGCTGACTAATTTTCTTTACTGGATTGTTCATTCTGGTATTTGCTGCATCTGTTGAGCTTTAAAAAATAAATATTTTAATTTCCAAATTATGTGGTGGATTCTTCATTATGGGGAACATATCCTGTTGTATATCCCTGAAGACACACAACATTCATTGACACTTTTTGTCAAGTCTCTATTAACTTTGTTTCCTTGGGTCTTAGTCCTTCTTAGTTCCTGAGATTGGCAATTTCTTTTTGTAGTATTGCTTTGCTTTTTTGTTGTTTTGTTTTTAATTTTTAATTTTTGTGGGTACATAATAGGTGTATATATTTATGGTGTACATGAAAGGGAAGGAAGGTGTCTGGGTTATGGCCAAAAAGACCATGATTAATAGTGATAAGAATAATGTTTCCACAGTGGGTAAGTGAAATGAATTTTATAGCAGAAGGTTAAGGGGCTTAAATGGAAAAAGAAAGATCAAGTTTCCCTTTTTTCATGTGAATTGAAGTCATTTGTTACCTATTCTTTCATCTATCTTTATCTCAAGGGAAAAAGAATCACATCTGAAAAAAATGGCTAAGGCCGGGCACAGTGGCTCACACCTATAATCCCAGCACTTTGGAAGGCTGAGGCAGGCGGATCACCTGAGGTCAGGAGTTAGAGACCAGCCTAGCCAACATGGTGAAACCCCATCTCTACTAAAAATACAAAAATTAGCCCAGCTACTTGAGAGGCTGAGACAAGAGAATCACCCGAACCCAGGAGACGGAGGTGGCTATGAGCCGAGATTGCACTCCAGCCTGTGCAACAGAGCAAGACTCCACCTCAAATAAAATAAAATAAAATAAATAATATATATATGCACACACATTTTTTATGTGTATACATATATAGTGCATTGATATAGACACGTGTGTGTACACAATTGTGTATGTAATTGTGTATATATACACACCCTTGTATGTGTGTACACTATGTTTGTGTATATATAGTTTTATATATATATATATTTCTATTTTTTAGAGGAAATATATATCCCAGAGAACCTGGCTCAGGGGCCTCTGCCCCAAGACTAATTCTTGCTTGCCCTCTTACTACATAAACTATTTGGTTTTGTCTTTTACAGCACAGATGCATAGATTGTACATTTTTCACTATTACTAGAAGTGACTTCTATTATGTTTTGACATATTTGACTTCAATATATTACATGTAGCTTATGAATGTGTATACATACACATACTGTGTATACACACCAGTGTTAATTTCCTGGTATTAACTGTCGTGTTGTTTGGTATGAGACAAATTGTAACCAGAGGAAGTTGTGTACAAGACACATAGGAACTGTAATAAAATAATATAACTGTAATAATTAAAAAATATTATTTTAAAAATAACTATTTTAAAATAAAAGGTTGTACTTCGAAAATAAGAAAGTTTGTCTTTTCCTGAGTATGGATGAAGGTAACCAAAATGTACTGGAAAGAACATAAAACCAAAGATTACTTGATAATAGGTCTTAATTGAAGAGAATTGAAGTAAAAAGCTATCTTTCACTTTGAGTAAAAGATTATAGTCTGTAAACAGAGCTTCATTCAAGTTAAATAATTAAGTTACTAAAGAACAGTCTGGAAAATCTATGTTGATTTTTAAAAAGCAATCCACTTCTGTGCACAGAGGCAATATAGGTCAATGCAATATTTTACTAATATGATAAAACAAAGGGTATTTTTACATATGTTTATAATTACTATATTATCTTTTACAATACTTAATATATAAACAGATCTCTCCTACTCCTGTTTTATCTGGTACCTAAAAGCTATATTGAAGTATCTGGAAAATGGAATGAGCTTCGTGGTAGTATTTTTATGATTCTGTGACTACATTTCGATTGTTAGAAACATGCTGATTTCTGCTTTCTCTGGCACTTTTTTGTTTGCTTCCTTAGAAAGTAACCAATCTTACTACATTTTAAATTTAGAAAACAGAATTTGATTTTTAGCAAAGGTGACATATTTATGAGTTGTTTTGTTGTTTTCTACCCAAGTTGGCATTTTTTAAAGGCCTAAAATAATCACTTGGACTTTAAGAGCTAAATCAAAGCACTTCTTTATGCACTTCTCAGAATTAGACCACTCTTGTAAATGGCTATTAAATGGGCGGTTTGCCTAAAATTCTTATCATCTTTGCATCTCCCAGCAACTTTTATCTTCAAATCTGCTAGTGTTCTAGAAATCTTTATTTCACTATCCACTATCCCCAAAGCTCTTCTAAAGAGTTAGAAAAATGTTTCTCTCCTAAATCTTTCTTCATTTCTCAACTGAAAAAGACACAAAAATAAGAAGTGACTTTCTTAGAACAATTCTCATTTTCTGCAATAACAGGTTATTGTGAGAGCATTATGGCCCTATTAGTCTATTCAAAAGAGAGAAAAAGACATATAATACTTGTTATGTGTCTTCTATCCAGTGACCAAAGATTATGAAAGAGTTTTTCAAAGGAAGAATACATGCATACCTCAGAGATATTGTGAGTCTTGTTCCAGACCACTGCAATAAAGCAAATACAGCAATCAAGCAAGTCACATCATGTTTTTGATTTCCAAATGCATATAAGTGTCATATTTATGTTATATTGTAGTCTATGAAGTGTGCAAAACACGATGCCTAAAAAAATGTACATATGTTAATTTAAAAATACTTTCTTGCTAGAAAGTGCTAATCATCATTCGAGCCTTCAGAGAGTCTTAATCTTTTTGCTGGCAGAGGGACAGTCTTGCTTCCTTCTTGACAGCTGCTGACTGGTCAGGTTGATGGTTGCTGAAGGTTGGAGTGGCTATAGCAATTCCTTAAGACAATACAATTTGCCACACTGGGTGACTCTTGTTTCCTGAATGATTCCTCTGCAGCATGTGATGCTATTTGATAGCATTTTCCCAGTGTAGAATTTCCTTCAAAATTGGAGCCAATCTTCTCAAACCTTGTCACAGCTTAGTTTGTGAAATATTCTAAATCCTTTGTTGTCATTTCAACAATGTTCACAGCATCTTTACTGGGGGAGATTCCATCTTAAGAAACCACTTTCTTTACTCATTTATAAGGAGCAACTTCTTATCTGTTCAAGTTTTCTCATAAGATTGCAAACTTCAGTCACGTGTTTAGGTTCCACTTAGAAATCTAGTTCTCTGCTATTTTTACCATACAGGCATTATAGCATCCACAGAAGTCTTAACCCCCTCAAAATCATCCATGAGGGTTGAAATTAACTTCTTCTAAACTCCTGTTCATGTCCATATTTTGACCTCCTTCCACGATTCCATGAATCACAAACAATCTTAATGGCATCTAGAATGGTGAATTCTTTCTGTAAGGTTTTCAATTTACTTTGCCAAAATCCATCAAAGATATCACTATCTACGACAGCTATAGCCTTACGAAATACATTTCTTAAATAAGAAGACTTGAAATTTGAAATTACTCCCTGATCCACAGGCTGCAGAACATACGTTGTGTTAGCAGGCACGAGAACAAAATTAATCTAATATATCTCCATCAGGCCATCAGGGCTGTTGGGTAGCCTGGTGTATTGCCAATGAGCAGTAATATTTTGAAAATAAAATCTTTTTTTCTAAGAAGTAAGTCTTAAGAATCGACTTAAAATATTCAGTAAACCATGCTGTAAACAGGAGTGCTGTCATTTAGGCTTTGCTGTTTCTTTTCTAGAGCATCCGTAGAGAAGATACTAGCACAGTTCATGAGGGCCCTAGGATTTTTGGAAGGGTAAATTAGCACTGGCTTCAATTTAAAGTTGCCAGCTGTATTAACTCCTAACAAGAAGGTCTGCCTGCCCTCTGAAGCTTTGAAGTCAGACACTGAGTACTCTTCTCTACCTCTGAAAATCTTAGATGGTATCTTCTTCTAATAGAAGGCTGTTTTAGTTATCTACACTGAAAACCTTGTTTAGAGTGGCCATCATCATCAGCAATCTCAGCTAAATCTTCTGGATAACTTGCTGCGCCTTCTACATCATCACCTGCAACTTCACCTTGAATTTTATGTTGTGAAGGTGGCTTATTTCTTTAAATCCCAAGAACCAACCTCTGCTACGTTCGAGCATTTCCTCTGCAGATTCCTCATCTCTCTCAGTCTTCATAGACTTGAAGAGAATTACAGCCTTGCTCTGGATTAGGCTTTGCCTTATGGTAATGTTGCGACTGGCTTCATCTTCTATTCGGATCACTTAAACTCTCTCCATATCTGCAATAAGGATGTTTTGCTTTCTTTTTCTTTTTTGAGTTTGCATTTCACTCCGTTGCCCAGGCTCAAGAGAAGTGGTGCTATCTCATCTAACTGCAGCCTCCATCTCTTAGGTTAAAGGGATTCTCCTGTCTCAACCTCCCCAGTGGCTGGGGCTACAGGTGTCTGCCACCTTGCCTGGCTAATTTTTGTATTTTCAGTAGAGACAGTGGTTTCACCATGTTGGCCAGGCTGGTCTTGAACTTCTGGTATCAGGTGATCCACCAGCCTCAGCCTCCCAAAGTGCTGGGATTACAGGCGTGAGCCACCATGCCCAGCCAGGATGTTTTGCTTTCTTATCATTTATGAGTTCATTGGAGTAGGACTTTAAATTTAAAGAACTTTTCCTTACCATTCACAACTTGGCTAACGGTTTGGTACAAGAGGCCCAGCTTTTGGTCTGTTTCAGTTTTCAACATGTCTTCCTCACTAAGCTTAATAATTTTTAGCTTTTGATTTAAAAATCAGATATGCAACTCTTCATTTTATTTAAACATTTAGAGGCGATTGTGAGGTTATTAATTGGCCTAATTTTAATATTGTTGTGTCTCAGGGAATAAAAGGGCCTGCGGAGAAGGAGTCCGAGGAATGGTGGTCATGGGAGCAGTCAGAACACACACAGCATTTACCAGTGAAGTTTCCCGTCTCATATGTGTGTGGTTCATGGTGCCCCGAAACAATTAGAAAAGTCAGAGGAAAAACTGCTGATCACAGATCACCATTACAGATATCATAATAACAAAAATTTTGAAGCACTGAGAGAATTACCAAACTATGACACAGAGACACCAACGGTGCCAATATACTTGCTCAACACACAGTTGCCATAAACCTTCACTTCGTAAAAAATGCAGCATCTGTGAAGTGCAATGCAGTGAAGAACAGTATGACAAGGTATGCCTGTAGTGTTATGAAGGGGATCTGAGCCACCCTAAAGCCCAGGAATAATGAGGGTCATTTACATAAGCCACGAAGCAAAGGAAGAATAGAGCAGATCCTTAATAAATTTATTTCATGAATATTTATACGATCTAGGTATTGTTTGGGGCCACTGAGCTTTCGGTAAAACTGAAATTGTAGCTCTTGGATAAAATCTTTATTGTAATGTCTATTTGAGATAAAGGAAGCTGCTGAATATTCATTCATTCTTTAATCAACATTTATGGAGTGTATTCTGTGTGGCCAACACTGCGTAATAGGAATATAATATCAAATACTTTCGTAGTTAAGGGCGTGAGTCTTGGAGTCTGATTTCCTATGTTTAAATTCTGTCTCTGCCACTTACTCGGTGTGTGGTCTTGGTTAATTTTTTGTTTTCAATGTTCTGTCCCTCAGCTTATTGATCTGTAAAACAATACACTTTGGAGCATATTCATAAGGGCAACTTCTTCTTAGGTTAATTGTGAGGCTTAAGTGCAGTGCTGTTTAACTAGTATCATTAAGCTATAGCCTCACTCTCTGGAGGAGATAGTGTAATGATAGCACCGTGTACAGAATGCAATGCAGGAGGAAGCCGAAACAGAGGTGGATATATGCAGAGAGGTCTTTGAGTGGATTTAACACTAGCGCTAAATTTGAAGGAAGATGAAAGCTTGTTAGATGAAGGGATCTGAGAACAGGCACCAGTAGACACCAACACCAGTATCTGTGAACACACAGAGGCATAAATCATGCCAAATTTGCAGAGGGCTAGGAAACTCCATTCTGCTGGAGAAAGCATACATATGGAGGGAGTGAAAGGGGATAACATTGGAGGTGTATGACCAAATTTAGGCTGCCTTCAAGAAGGCAGAAATTTCCCGTGAAGCAGAAAATTGACTGATATAGATTTGTGTTTCAGAAAAGTCTGTCTGTCAGCAACTGGGAAGGTGAAGGGGAGGTGTCATACCAGAGGCCGTAAAATTGGTTAGCGAGATTTAGCGATTGTTTTAATGAGCGATTAAGGTAAGGGAATGTGGAGAGAGAGAACTTTTTGGAAGTTGGTTATATAGATGGGACATGTGGATGTGACTATGAAGAGACAGGTCAAAAATGGACCATAAGTCCTAAATGTAAGCCACTTGTGGGATGTGCACATAAATATGACCTGGGGACATGTGGGTATGAGGGTCTGGATTTCAGCAGAATATACTAGGCTAGAGATATAGATTTGGGAATCTTCAGCAATTACGTGGTCACTGTGGCCAAGTGAAAACATTAGAAGTCTAAAGATAGAGCTGTGGCCAACACTCATATTTAAAGAAAGACTTGAGAAGCCCAATGATGTAAGAAGTGTCAAGAAAATATCAGCATCAAAAACATTTGAGAAGCATGGTACTAGTTATCAGTGTTAAACACGACAAGAGGGTGACTATCCACCGGATTGGACAGTTTGGATATGATTGAATACTATTAAGAACAGATCTCTTAATCTAAGAAGGTAACTGAAAACACCCTTCTGCTTTTCATACATCAGCTATAAAGTTAAAAATTTAAGGTTTTTAAACATGTGTTTATTTCCCTAATGTGTTTTGTGTGTGTGTGTGTGTATATGTGTATATATATGTAGTTGTGTGTGTGTATATATATATGTGTGTGTGTATATGTGTGTGTGTATATATATATATATATATATATAGGCTTTTTTAACTGAAATAAAACTTACATATTCTAAACCTTGTTTTATCACTGACCACCAATGATTATAAATAAAGTAGAACCTCCTGAAAAAATATGATTGAAACAAATCATGAAATATAAGTAGGACCTATCTGTAAAACGTGGGAATAAACTAGTATTTGGTCTTGCTTGGTTTGGGTGTACCACCTGATTTTGTTTCTCATTTGTTTTGGTTGCAGACTCTAGACCACAGTTTCAGGTTTCTAGGTAAATTCGTCATTGTGGGGTTCATTTCTTTCTCATGGAGTTAAACACTATTCTATATTTTGATTTCTACATATTGGATCCATTAAAATTTGAACTGTCATATTCTGAGTAGAATAGAATTGAAAGTATGGTGGCTCACACCTGTAATCCTAGCACTTTGGGAGGCCTAGGAAGGAAGATCACTTGAAACCAGGAACTCCAGACATACTAGCTCATACCTATAATTACAACTACTTGAGAGGCTGAGGCAGGAGAATCATTTGAACCCGGGAGGCGAAGGTTGCAGTGAGCTGAGATAGCGCCACTGCACTCCAGCCTGGGTGACAGAACGAGACTCCATCTCAAAAGAAACCAAAACAAACTCCTCCCTCGAACACTCCTTAAATGAAGAACCTGCCAGTGTGCTTTCACTGGACTCCAAGTGTATAAACAGACCCTCATCCATGTGTATAGACAAGATATTCAAAGACACAACCAAAATAATTCCACAAAATGCACCTTAGTATTTTTTTTTCAGAGGGCAATATGACGATCTTTTATTTTTCTATTCTTTTATGTACCAGTTGATAAAGAATGCCAAATGCTCTGGAGATAAGGAGACAGGAAAACTTATACATTAGTTTTTAAAAAGCCACTTATGTCCTTCTATTTTGCTAACATTAATAAACTTATATTTCTTCGTTTTTTCTTAAGAAATAATTATATATAATGCCTGTAAGACCATTTGAAAAAATTCCAGTCTCATATATTACTTTATATTTCTTAAAAGGAAGGAAATTGTATCTAGGGGAAATTTTCAGAGATACTGTTGATTGAAAAACTTATTTCAGAAGTTATTTGCTCAGTGAAACCTCAGTTTCATTATTACATTTTATTTTAATTATTTTTTTATATATATTTTTTATTGCATTTTAGGTTTTGGGGTACATGTGAAGAACATGCAATATTGTTGCATAGGTACACATGTGGCAGTGTGATTTGCTGCTTTCCTCCCCTTAACCTATATCTGGCATTTCTCCCCCTGCTATCTCTCCCCAACTCCCCACCTCCTGCTGTCCCTCCCCTATTTCCCCCCCAACAGACTCCAGTGTGTAGTGCTCCCCTCCCTATGTCCATGAGTTCCAATTGTTCAACATCCACCTATGAGTGAGAACATGCGGTGTTTGATTTTGTGTTCTTGTGTCAGTTTGCTGAGAATGATGGTTTCCAGGTTCATCCATGTCCCTACGAAGGACCCGAACTCATCATTTTTGATGGCTGCATAATATTCCATGGTGTGTACGTGCCACATTTTCCCTGTCCAGTCTATCATTGATGGGCAATTTTTGTATTTTTAGTAGAGACACAGTTTCACAATGATGGCCAGGCTGATCTTGAGCTCCTAACCGCAAGTGATCCACCGGCCTCGGCCTCCCAAAGTGCTGGGATTACAGGTGTGAGACACTGTACCCGGCCAATCACAGAGTATTTTAAGCAGAAAAGATTGTGTAGCCTAGGAGTTAGAAAAAACATCTTGTGAGCAAAATTTTGTTTTGTTTCTTTTTAAATTGTAAAATATGCATAACAATTTATCATTTTAACTATTTTTAAGTGTACAAAGCAGTGGCATTAAATATATTCACATTGTTGTGCAACCACAACCATTACCACCATCCAGTTTCAGAAAGATCTTGTTTTTGAAATAAAGACTTTGTAAATAAAGTTTTATTGGAACACAGCCACGCCCAGTTGTTCACGCATTGTGAATGGCTGCTTTTGTGTTGTAACAACAGAGTTGATATGGACAGAGACTATATGGCCACAAAGTCAAAATTATTTTCTTGTTCTTTACAGAAAAAACAAATTGTAGATCCCTGAGTGATACCATAAATGAGTATTGATGCTAACAAAGAAATAATTAGGGAACCTTCAAAATCTGCTTCCACTTGGAAAGAAAATTTCAAAAGATCAGATCTGATGTTCTTTGTAGAGTTCCCTCTAAATTCTATAAATTATACTTTATGCTGCTGAGTCCTTTACAACATGGGAAAGCTGAGACATAGGACAAGGTCTTTTCTGAGTTAGAAGGCAATTTCTCTGTGACTATCTAGTTGACAAGTAAGTGTGATAAAAGCTGAGCTGAGTATTATTGAATTTGTTAGTGATTTATATAATGCAGAATTCAGTGACCAAAATGTTTGTTACTTTTCTGAATTTAATGTTTGAATTTGTTTAACACTGGTGAGAATTTGGGTTTATGTGAATGTATATTGGTGCTTTTTTCTCATAATATAATGTGATGAAATATACAAGCCTGGACAAAGACTAGGAGGGTGACTCCCATAATGTACTAGAACTTATTTTTTGAATGAGGGAATTATAGATGCATTTTTATTTTTTCTTCATTATGTCTTTATATATTATATTTTCTGATTTTGTTTTTTTAATGAAGATACATTGTTTTTATAATTTAAAAAGAAAGTTATTTAAAAAATAATGTGAAGAAAGGTAGCATTTGTGAATAATAGCATTCTAAACTTCAAGGCAGGGAAGAAGAGACAAACAATACACTTTTAATTTTTTTCTTTCCCATCATTTAATATATTGCAATTCTTTAGAGGGTTATTATGATGAAGGCAAAGGAGATTTTTAAAAATGATAGACAGTGAATTATATTTGTAAGCATACCTATTAAGTTGCATTGTGGACTAAATTCTAGATATGACTCACCTTGTTATGATGTGCATTTTCTTTCTTTTTTTTAAATTGTATTTTAGGTTCTGGGGTACATGTGCAGATTATGCAGGATTGTTGCATAGGTACACACATGGCAATGTGGTTTGCTGCCTCCTACGTCTGGCATTTCTCCCCTTGTTACCCCTCCCCAACCTCCCCACTGCCCCCGCTGTCCCTCCCTTGGCCCCCCCAACAGACTCCAGTGTGTAATGCTCCCCTCCCTGTGTCCATGTCTCATTGTTCAACACCTGCCTATGAGTGAGAACATGTGGTGTTTGTTTTTCTAGTCTTGTGTCAGTTTGCTGAGAATGATGGTTTCCAGATTCATCCATGTCCCTACAAAGGACACGAACTCATCATTTTTTATGGCTGCATAGTATTCCATGGCGTACATGTGCCACATTTTCCTTGTCCAGTCTATCGTCGATGGCCATTTGGGTTGGTTCCAGGTCTTTGATATTGTAAACAGTGCCTCAATGAACATACCTGTGCATATGTTTTTATAATAGAGCAATTTATGATCCTTTGG